>BDDC01001461.1:0-22422 GCA_001662425.1 Chlamydomonas sphaeroides
CACCGACACTTATGATCACAGCATAAGACCTTCACATAACCTTCATGGTATTTCATACAGCTTAAAGCTAGCAGCGCTCCAGCACCAACACGCAGCTGCGCCTGCCAAGCGCGCTCACCGTTCCGCAGGCGGCAATACTGCATCATTTACTTGATGACTAGCGAAGAAGTCATTGGAGGGTACTTTACGTACGCACGGCTCCCCGCACGAGCGCGCCTCCGTCGCCACCGCCTCTCCGACACCTCCGGCACACGACCACACCGCGTGGCGTGACACGCTGCACAGCGCCCGGGCCGCCGCGTGCCCACCGTCCAGCCAATCTGCGCGCTTAACATTCCCGGTAGGGCTGTGACACCCCGACAACAACACCTGCGAGAAAAAATTAACACGGCTGAGCATCGTCACCTCCGCGCGAAGTCGGTTCTTCGTGTTGTTTTCCAGTTAAAGTTCATGCTAGAGCCCTTCACAGCCTTCACCCAGCCGCGGCATGGCACGTGGAACCCCATTCAACGCATATCCAGTTATCCACGCCCAACATTGTGACCGTGTAGCCCGCTCCGCTAGCTACCACAGGATGAAGCGCGCACGCACGACGGCCTGCAGAGGCGCCGCGCCCCGGCCTGATGCCCGCATTCCATCTCACGTCCTGGCGACGTGGGTCCAAGCGAATTCCCGGCTGGCTGAGCCGTGGCCTGGCAGCGCGCAAGAGCTTGTCTGTGACTGCCCCATCTTAGCGGCGCTGCCCCCCTGCCGTACCGATCCGTAACATGGACCGGGACCGCGGCTTAACCGTGCCGTACAAATAAAAAGCCCACGCAGCACAAAGGATGATGCACGTCCAGGTGCACAGGCATGTCCTATGCCCGACCTGGAGGACAGGCCCTCATACGCTCCTACCGGTGCTCGCTACCAGTAGCGCGACGTTACGACCTCGCCCCCAGGCAGCCCGATGGCAGCACCGAGCAGACACTCCAGCGCAGCTTTGTGCTCCAGGCAGCTGTCTGTCGCACGCACGCTGCGACAGCAGTACCCGTGTCGCTGCGCAGAGGCCCAAGGGCTGCCAGGCGGAGCCTTTGATGCCAGGGTAAGCATGAATGGGGTTGGGGCCAATGGCCCGGCCAAAGCGGCAACTTCTTATATTATCCAGCGTGCGACAGGCAGGCACGAGGCGCAGGCGCGCAAGTCTCCCTTGCCAGCGGCCTCGGACCCCGGATTGCACGCAGCAAAGCGGCGGCCGGGCGCCCTCCCGCTTTGCCGGTCCACCTGACACAGCTCTCGGGGCAGCCCTGGCCCCACCCCGGGGGGCCGGCCGCCTCAGCGGGCCCTGGGGCTCCTCAACCCTCGGATGAGGTCCTCACACTGCCTCGCAGCTCCTTGGCCCCTCAGGTCCACTGGAGGGGCTCATCAAGGCTCCGCAGCAGTGCCTCACGGCGCAAGATGGCGGCGCGAAGGTTGGGCGGCCCGCCTGGCGGCAGATCGCATCGCCGCCGCGGGGCCGGCCAGGCTTGGCCGGCAGGCTCCGCCGCGGCCTCAGCTGCGCGCTTGGCGGCGCCACGGCCCCCCGCTCTGGGCTGGGCGGCGGCGGCGGCGGTGGCGTGCCACGCAACGTGCATGTCATCAGCGGCGGCAGGGGCCTCTGCGGCCTGATGAGCGGCGGCCGCCCCGGCGGCTTGACGCGTGTCGGCAGTGGCGCTCGCGTCGACGCCGCCGGCGCTGCCAGGCCCACGGCCGTCGGCCTCGCCGCCGCTGGCCTCGCGGCCGCTGTCCGTCAGGGCAGCTGCGACAGCCAAGAGTGTGTGCAGCAGGCGACGGCCGCCGCGGCTGCCGGGACCCCGCAGCGGCGGCGGCTGGTCGACTTCCCCGGCAGTGCAGCCTTGCAGCGAGCTGCCGCTGCCGCTGCCGCTGCCGCTGCCGCTGCCGCTGCCGCTGCCGCTGCCGCTGCCGCTGCCGCTGCTGATCATGCCCTGGTATGACCAACGCCTCCCACTCGAAGGGTGCGGCGGGCTGTTCGGCAAAGGGGCAGGCGTCGCAGGTACGCTCAGCTGCGGCGCCCCCAGCCGGCGGTCCAGCTCGTTGCCTGGTGCGGCTGCCGGCGATGCCACCGCCACCGATGCTGACGATGTTGTTGGGCAGTGCAGGCCCTTCGCCTCTCGCTCCTCTTCGCAAGCCTCCTCCGCCAAGGCTGCTTCAACCGTGCCAGAGTGACCCGGGTCCGTTGTGAGCGCGCCTCCGCTCGCCTGGGGCTTGCCCGCTCCCGGCCTGCCGAGCACGACTGGCACGAGCCGCACGCCGCCGCCATCGGGCAGCGCCAGCGGCGGCAGGCAGAGCGGGTAGGAGGGCGCGGTGGCGGTGGCGGCGGCGCTGGTGCGGGCGGGAAGGCGGGCTCCGAGCGCTGACACGGTGGCTTGGGCCGCAGGGCGCAGGGGTGCCGGGAGCCAGGCGTCCTGTGCGGGGTGCACGAATGCGGTCACGACTTGCTCCGAGCATTGTGCAATTCTTGTGCGAGGTTTCTGCAAGCGCAAGCCACGGAGCCAAGCTTACCCTTGCCATGGCTGCGATGAGGTGCTCGGCGCACGAGACGCCAGCTGCGCTGCCGTCGCTTTGCGTTGCCGGCAAGCCGTTGCCGCCGGCTGTTGTCGTCGCCGCCGCCCTGACCGCCGGCACGTCATCGGCGACCAAGCTCAGGCTCCAGTCAAAGGAGGTCTCTGCTCGCAGCGGCGGAAGCAGGCGCCGCAGGCGAGCGGCCTCGTCGTCTGGAGCGATGGGCATGGATGCGACCGCGGGCCATCGCGAGCGACAAGTCAGCGAAGCAGGTGCCAGTGCCAAGCTTGCAGCACCCGACAACAAGGACTGCCTGGCGATCTCTGCCGGCGAGGCGAGTCGCAGCGGGCTATTTCCAGGTCGCCGTTTTATTGAAACCGTAATGAATGTTGGAGTCGTCGTTTCCGCCTTGTCAGCGCGTAATACGAATGTCTTGAAGCATGTTGTTGAATCGACCTGCACCAGCAATGGGACATACTTGTCACTGCGTTTCGTCTCACACGTAAAGCTTGGCACGTGAAACCCCGCGCCACGGGTTGCGCTGTGTTGCACACCTGACCGTTCCTCGCTTCCGTCGGAGAGGTGTTGCTTGCTGCGGGACATGCAGGTGAGTGAGCCGGCGTGCAGACCGGCCGGCTCGAAGACTCGCGCTGAAGGCTGGGTGTGTTGGCTTCAACGGGCCCCGCTGGGCTCGGGCTCGCCCCCGCCTTGCAGAGGGGCGCCACCACACCAATCCCAGAGAGCTTTGGGCCATGCATGGTGGAGATTGCGAGGAAAGACAGAAGCGTCCGGTTGTTGTTCGCCGTGCCGTGACTTGAGACCAGCTCAGGCTGTGCAGTGTGGCCTGCAGTTGCGGAGCGCTCGCGCAGGGAGCGTTGCAGAAACGAGAGTATAAACGGCTGAAACGGTTGTGCATTGCGATCGCGCGATGGCGTTAACAGCAGGTCAGACTGGAGCGGGCCCTTCTTCGGCCAGTATTCGCCCGCACCCGGTAGACACTATATAAACATGACTTCAGAAAGCAGAGACACGCAAGCTGTCACCACTTATTGAGTTGACACAAACCGATTATGAACCGCGAATCGTGCTGTGGTAAGCTGGCCCATTTCTGTGCTACATGCGATGACAAGTGTAGTTGCATACGGATGGTAACATGGGGAAACGGGATCAAAACACTTGGATTATGGCGGACCGGACATTGGCCAACGAAGCCACGATTGCCACAGACCCATCTGTCGCCATAACGATTGGCCCGCTCCTCGCCATCATCGCCGCGACGCGCCCAGCATCTTGAGCGCCAGCGCCTCCTGCTCCGCCAGCGACAACCCACCCGCGCCACCGCCACGCTGCGACCCTGCCGCCGCCACGCCCCCCGGCTTGACGCCGTCGCGCGTAGCCATGCCCATGTGCGCGACCTCGGGCCTCGCGGCGCCGCGCGCCGGCGGCCGCTCGTCCTCGCTGCCGCTGCTGCTGCCGCCGTCGCTGTCGTCCCACCTGCCGCCACCGTCGTCGCTGTCGCTGTCGCTGGGTCGGCCCAGCCGCGCCATGGGCACGCCGCCTTCCTCGGCCTCTGCCTCGGCCGCCGCGGCGGCGCGCATTCTGTCCTTGCGCTCGAATTTCATCTCCTGCGCAACACACAGCGCCACGGAAGCGTCAGCTCGAGCCGCACTGCGCCAAGGCCTTCCGCTCAGGCTTAGGTGCACCTCCGCCGACATCGAAACCCCCGACCCGCCCCAACCCTGCGGCCTGACGGGCCAACATGCCGGGCGGCAGGGGCCACCAAGCCCCTGCGGTCCCGCCGCGTGCCCCACGCGCCACAGCGAACGACAGCGTACGGTCTCACTGCGATGCCATGCTAACGGTATGAAGCTATAGACATGTCTTCATGGATGACACGATGGAGCATGGATAACGCGCACCCGCTTCATCGTCTTGAGCCGCACGCGGTCCTCCTTGTCGCGCTTGCGCATCAGGTCGGCGGCGCGCCGGAAGCGGTCCTCGGGCCGGGCCGCCACTACGTACACGCCCTCGCCGCCGTGGCCGTCCTCGCCGTCGCCTTCGCCGTCCTGCTCCTCGCCCAGCTGCTCGGCGGCCAGCTGCTCCAGCGGGTCCAGCGCATTGCCCTGCAAATAGAATTCAGACACCGACATAGCTGCTGTTTCGCATTGCGCATAGCGAGGTACTTAGTGGTTGTACGCATTGCAAGTACGGCGGGCAGCGGCGAGCAGACTGCCAGCCGCCGGGGCCCAGCACGTCCCCAGCGCATGCTGGTACGCGCCGAGTCGCACCGACTGCCCCAGCTGCCAAGACGTTGTCGGGGTGCCGCCCCGCCAGCGGCCCAGCTCGGTGGTCCCAACCCTGCATGCTTGGCGCGCCCTGTGTGGGGCCCCAGCACAGGCCCTGCCGCTGACCTGCTCATCAAACATGACCCTGTTGCCGCTGGCGGTGCCCACTCGGATCTTCTGCTTCTTCTTTTTCTTCTTCTTGCCGTCGCCGTCACCGTCGGCCGCTGCGAGAGGCAGGGGCCGAGGCAGGGCAGAGGCCGAGGCCGCGGCACAGAAAGTCAGGCCGCTGGAGGCGCAACGTTCGGGGCCGTGCTCCGGTATGCGGCACGAACACCTAAGCAGGCGAGGCGCGACAAGGCCCGGCTGGTGCCCTGGCGCCATGCTGCCATGCTGCCCCTGGCGTTGCCATGCCGCAGGGCACCGAGGCTGCATTGGCACACACCTCAGCCCCGCCCACCCCACCCCGCCACGGCCCCACCTGCCGCCGGCTCCGGCTCCGTCTCGGGGTCTGCAAACACGTTGCGCTTCTTGACGGTCAAGAAATCATCGTCGTCGTCGTCGTCGTCGCCTCCTCCGCCACCGCCCGCCTCCGCCTCCTCCGCCTTGCGCTTCTTCTTCGCACCCGCCGCCGCCGTGGTCCCGCGGCCACTGCTGGCCGCCGCCTCGGCCTGCGAGCGGCGCTGTCGCAGCGCCGCCTCCTCGCCCTCCTCGGCGCCCTCTGCGTCGCTACCGCCGGCGTGGGGCCCCGCCTCCTCGTCCTCCTGCCCCTCCGCCTCCTGCCCCTCGGAGTCCTCCGCCAGCGCCTCCTTGCCGCCCAGCTCCACAACCTGCTGCTTGCCGCGCACCTGCAGGGACGCAATCGCGGCCGCTCAAGTCGTGTCACGCCGCTCGTATCACACCCATACGGTTCCCGTCCACCCATCTGGAGGGACGAAGAATGAAGGCTGGCTACTTGCTGCCCGGCTTCGCCGCACGACCATAGGCCCTACCCAACGTGAGCGAATGCAACTGCTGCTGAGCGCGCGTTGCAATGCGCGTGTGACAGAGACAGCATGGCAGTCCCGTACATGCCGAGGCAATGCGCACCTTCTTGAGGAAGCGCAGCTTGGGCACGGACGCGAGGCCCATGCCGGCAGCGTAGTCCTCCAGCGGCAGGGCGGCCACGTCGAAGACCTCCTTGCGCGGCTGCAGGAACACGGAGCGCACGTAGGCGGTGAGCGCCTTCTGCGCAAAGTCCTGCAGGCGAGGGGCAGCGAGGGGCAGGAGCGGATGCGGGGATGGGGGAGGGTCGCGAGGGGAGGGCGCGATGGCGGCGGCGCGCCGTGACGCACATGCTCGAGCTCTCTGGTCCTTAGAGGTAGCGCAGCGCAGCACCCTGGGCGTTCCAAACCTTGCCCCTCTTCCCCTCCTGCACCCTCTGCCAAGGCCCACCTTGAGCTCCTGGTCCTTGGACAGCAGCGCCTGCAGCGCCGACGACACGGCCTGCTGCTTGGCGGGGTTGGGCTTGATCTGCGTGAGCGGCACCTGCGAGGGCCGCGGGCCCCACACGCAGCACGTCACAGCACGCCACACTCGGTTTCGGTTTCTTTTTCCTTTTGTAATCTCTCTCTCTCTCTCTCTCTCTCTCACACACACACGGCCGCGCACGCCGCAGCGAGCACTGCAGAAAGCATGCGGTGGGGCACACTGCGGGGCTCCCTCAGGGGGGCCGCACCTTGGCGTCCGCCAGCAGCTTGAGCATGCCGTCACGCTCGCTGGGCAGCAGCAGCAGCAGCGCGCGGCCCGCCGCCATGTAGCGCGCGGTGCGGCCCACGCGGTGGATGTAGGTGGCCGCGTCCTCGGGGCAGTCGCCCTGCGGCGGGGCAAGCACCGGGCTTGCGTTTCAGCGTGCGTCGAGCGCCGCGAGGGCTGAGGCAGAGCCAGTCGCGTTGGGGCTGGGCGTGCTCGTGCCCCACTGCACCCCCCAGCACCTCCCAGCTTCCCAGCTGGAGAGCACACGGCGTGCCAGGGCCTATGCGCTTGCTCCGCGGCCCTGCTCCCCCCACCTGCACTACCCAGTCCACGGTGGGGAAGTCCAGGCCGCGGGCGGCGATGTCCGTGGCGATCAACACCATGGCCTGGGGACGACAGGCGCGCCACCGGACACACAGTGACACAGCCGTGCGCGAGCAGCAGCCTGGCCGGCACTGACTAGCACTTGGCTGGCACACGGCTTACAGAACCAACCAAACCTGGATTGGCGCGGAGCGGCGCTAGCGCAGCGGTCTGGCTGGCCCCGGCAGTTCACACGAGCGCCTGCGCTCATGGAGCTCAGCTGCTGGCCCCACCTGCGCCTCGCAGAACTCGTAGAACACGCCCGTGCGGCGGCCCTGCTTGAGGCCGCCGTGCAGGCAGCGCAGCGGCACGCCGGGGCGCAGCTTGCGGAACGCCTCGAAGACGAACCGGACCTGAGGCGCCAGAGCGGGGTCGGGGAAGGGCCGGCGCGGGCAAACGCAGGAAGGGGTGAGCGACCACGGTACATGGCACGGCTTTGGCACGGAAGCGTAGCACCGACGACGGTGCGGCGGGCCGTGCCCGTGTTCGGAGGCGGGGTGCTTCATGGGCCGTACGGCACGCGCGCGCGTGTGTATCGCTGTCCGAAACACACCTGCTTGCAGGTGGAGAGGAAGATGATGGTCTTCTGCTTGAGGTGCGTCTTGACGAACGACCACAGCACATCCATCTTCTGGCCAAGGTCCACCACCATGTACGCCTGCGGGTACGGCACGCAGCGTGTACGACACGTGTTGCACAGCACGCCAGGGTGTCGCGCGGCGCCCGGGGGGACGTCGGGGCGCCAGGGCCGCCGCGCCACCCCCTCACAAATCTGCCCGCCACACTCTGCCAGCGCCCCTCCCACCCTTCCGCCACCACAGCGCCTCCCCTGCCCAGCAGCCGTGCCTACAGGCCCTCCGCCGCACTCGCCTGCTGCAGCTTGAGAGGCGTGGGCGCCGCCGCCTCCGCGTGCACCGCCAGGTACTCGGGCGCGCTCAGCGACAGGCGCGCAAGGTCGCGGACCGACTTGGTCTGCGTAGCGCTGCGGCGCGGATGGAAGCCAGGTAGCATGGGACGGTGGGCGTGGGCACCACCCCAGGGGCTCGCATGGCAGCCGTAGTGTGCCCAGACCGGGAGCCCGGGTTCGTGGCGTTCCTCGGCAGCCCCGGTGTGGGCCCATGCCTCCGAGGAGCCATACCATGCCGCACCGCGGCGCGTGCTGCAGTGCTGGCCGCATCGCGAATCTGCTGCCGTACGGCGGTATGCGCGGTGGCATGTCGTCCCCTGTCGCGCCCTGCCCAGCCAGCCCCACCTGAGCAGCACGGGCCGCCCCTGCCACTGCTCCTCGCGGCCATGTGTGTGGCTGCACTGCACAAGCCGTCAAGCCCTGCGCCCCGCGGGTCCGCAAAGGCCAGCCCCGGGCGCCCCACCTGAAGAGCATGGTCTGCCTCTCCCGCGGCAGGTTAGCCACAATGGCGTCCAGGGTGGCGGCAAAGCCCATGTCCAGGATGCGGTCCGCCTCATCCAGCACCAGCATCTGTACGACAGTACGCCAGAGCGGTGGGGGTCGGTGCACGGCGGCCGCGGCGGCGGCGGAAGCCCGGCGGGCGTGGACCGCGCTCGGACCCAGGCCTCAGGACCAACGCCTCTGCGGGTGGCGCCGGGGCCCGCCACCGCCCAAGTCGACGGCGCCCAGGAGCTGACGGATACCCAGAGCATGCAGCGCCGGCGCCCCTAAGCCGTGCACGCGTCCGGGCCGGTCTGTCAGTCTGCGTGCCCCCTTGCGGGGCCGCGCAGCGCTGCCTTTCCTGTCCGGCCCACACCCCGCACCTGCAGCGAGGTGGTATCGAAGCCGGGCGTCTCGTCCATGTGCTGCAGCAGCCGGCCTGGGCGGGCGGGTTGTGAAGAGGGGTAGCAGGAAGGGTTAGGCACGGGCCCAGGGTAGGGCCAGGAGCGTGGCCCCCGGTCGAGCGGTGTCCATGCGCTGCTGCAACCAGCAGCACCCGGTGCAGCCAACAAGGGCCAGGGCGGCTCCGTAAGCAGTCGGCAAGCCTGAGACCCCCACCTCGGGAAGCCTGAGGGCCCTGGCACAAGGTGGTCTGTCCGCGTCACCCCGCCCACCCACGCGGCCGCCGCAGCCTGCCGCCTACCCGGCGTGCAGACGAGGATGTTCATGGACGAGATGCGGGCGGCCTCCTCGGCCACGTTCTTGCCGCCGATGAGCAGCCCCGCGGACAGGTCATGGAAGTGGCCAACCTGGGGTTGCGGCGTGTGCTGGTGTAGCGTTGATATCGTGCTGGTGTGTAAGAGTTTGGAAGTACTGCACCCCGCGTTCGGGGCCTGTGGGGGCGGCGCGGCCCGGGTTGGCTGAGGCTGAGGCTAGGCGCCGACCGCCCAACGCCACTCGCGGCCGCACACCGCGCCACAGCGCGGTCGACGACGGTGGCACCGGGCGAGGGAGCCACACGCCGCCACCTGGGCCCCTCTGAGGCAGTCTTCAAAGCGGCGAACACCAGCGCTGCCGTGCTCTACCCTTGTGAGCCGCCAACCTTGCCCACCGCGGCCCGCCCCATTCCCTTGCGCGCGCCTCGCAGCCGACACGCAGGCCCTTGGGGTCGGCGTCTCTGAGCCCGTCATGCCCACGCCTCCAGCCACCCATAATCGGCGGCGTGACCCCACATCACCACGCTTTGCACCCTACCGCCGCCGCCAAGCACTGCGGTGAGCCGCTGCCACGCCGCGGTCACCGACCCGCCGCACCGGCCTAGCATCCCCGATGCCCGACCCTGGGCTACCCTGCGTCGCCTGCGGACCCTGCCGCCGCGCGGCGTGCGCCCAGGCCCCGACCCGCGGCATTTAGGGAGCATTCTTGGCTCGCGTGCCCCCTCCCCGCCGCTCCGTACCTTCTTGAGCTCCTCAAAAATCTGCACCGCCAGCTCCCGAGTGGGCGTCAGCACCAGCGCCCCCATCCCATCCAGGCGGGTCCACTTGGCGCGATACAGCTTCTCCACAATCTGCCGTCGGCGTGGGGCGGCGCGGGGTGGCGTCAGGCGTGGGCTGGCTATGGGCGTGGTAGAGGGCCAGGGCCCGACGGCTGCCATGGCGCCTGTGGCGGGCCTGGGCCCCGCTGCATGGGTCTGAGAGGTGTGGGTACACCCCGGCGTGCCTGGGTGTGGGGACCTTCCCGGCGGCCTCACCGGGATGAGGAACGACAGGGTCTTGCCGGAGCCAGTCTTGGCGGCACCCAGCACGTCCCGCCCGCATAGCGCGTGCGGCAGCGCCGCGCGCTGGATGGCTGTCAGCGTGACATACTTCGCTTTCCGCAGGCCGTCCTTTGTGTACTGCGACAGCGGCAGCTCGTCGAATGTGCGCACGCCGGCATAGGAAGTCGATGCGCCGTCCGCGGTGGCGGCCAGAGGGTTTGAACCGCGCGGCGGGGCGCCGTCCTTCAGCTGCTGCTCGAGCTGGGCAATCTCCTGGTCCTCCTTGTAGGAGCGCCGCCCCTGCCGCTTGAGCGCATGCTGCTGCGTTGTGCGGGAGTCGCCTTTCTTTCGCTTCTTTTGTTCTGGCATCGCGTTGAACAGCTAGCGGACGTGTAGGTCGAGCGACAAGAGCTCGCGTTGCGCACGCAAACGAAAGACCTGGAAGCGACTGCGGTAAGTGAGCCAAGTTGCTAGAGAAACAACACCAAGAGTTTGCATGCAATGTACATACAGACGCTCCGCTTACAGCACTTCGCGGCCAGCGCGCATGCACCAGAGACAACTGACATCCGCAGCCAAGCAAGACACGCCTAGCCATCCGCAATACCCACATATATTCCACTTTGCCACTGCTGGCTCATATCCACCCGTCCGAACCACGGGTCCATGCCGGCGCCACGATGCAGCAACCATCCCACCTCCACCCCCAGCTTCCCCCCGCCTGCCCATCAATCACTTCTTGCCCGGCTTGGGCGGCTTCTTGATGCCGTACATGGCCTCCACCTTCTTGTCGCCCAGCAGCGGCGTGAGGTTGCCCACGCCGCGCCCCGCGACCCCGGCCATCGGGTGCGCCGGCCCGCCCGCGGGCGGCCCGGGCGCCTTGGCTGCCTTGCGCCGCTTCTCACCCGGGATGCGGTCGTCGTCACTGCACGGGCAAATCGAGCGCAGGGAGTCTTGTCACGTAACACAAATCTAGCAATCCCGGCCGCGTGTCGTGTCCGCACATCCACCACATCCATTTCTAACCGACCCGGTGACCCCGACCGAAACCCGCTCCCGTTCCCCGCACCTGTCGTGCCCTCCTCCTCCGCCCCTGGCCATCGCCGGCAGCCCCGCGTTCTTGCCGGACAGCACCACGAAGGCGCTGCCGGTGGCTCGCTGCACGGCGCGTAGCCGGTCCAGCTCGGCGGAGGGGTCCTCGGTGGTGGCAGCCTTTTTGATCGCGATCTCCTCCGCGTCACGCTGTGCACAGGGACAACAACAATAGCAGCCCCGTGAGCAGCATAGGCAGCACCGTTGAAAGCCATGATAGCAGCAGAGACCCTATGACGGGGACCATGGCCCTGCGCTGGCGCTGCGGGCACGATATGAAAACGGGGCCCCCAAGCCCCCGGATGGGAGGCGGGTTACCCAGCCCTAAGGCTCCCGAGCGTGCCTGCGCCTGCTTGTCGATCTTGTTCTTGCTGGGCTTGATGCCGTGGAAGCTGGCGGAGGGGGCAGCGACAGGGGCCGGCGCAGGGTCAGGCTTTCAGGCAAACAGGCACAGCCGAGCTACCATTCGCCTTCCTGCACCCACCACCCCTGACCGCCATCGGCCGCCCCACACCCGCCCGCCCCACTTGCACGCGGCCGCGCTGCTCACCCGTAGCAGAGCTGCCGGAAGCGCTCCTTGGGCGTCAGCACCCGGCCGAGGTTGTCGCGCATCGTGAGCGCCGACTCCACGGCGCGCGCCACGCGGCTCTCGTTGCGGCCGCCCGTGTACACCTCGTCCAGGCCCTGGCGGGAGGCGGACGGGCGGGAAGACGGAAAGGCGCGATTGGAGCGAAGGCCGAGATCGGGGCGAGGCGCTGGCGACGGCGCGGCGCGCCAAGGCACGGCCGGGAGAGCAGAGGTGCCGAACCGAGCAGCGGCCTGGGGCCCTCGTGGCATGTATCAAAAGCAAGTGCTGAGGTGAAAACGCACGGAGGCGACCCAAGCAGCAGCCCCACGGTCCCTGTGGGCAAGCGCAGGCCCTTGGTCGACTCACAATGGTGGCGTTCTTGCTCTTGTCGTTATTGCGCCCCGACCACTCCACCTGCGAACGCGGCGAGGGGGGGGGCAGCACGACGGCCGGCCGGGGCTCAACAGCGTGGCAGGGGCAGCCATGCAGCTCGCCCGGCCGGCCCGCTTGGCAGCAGGAGCTGCTCCTGCTTGGGGGAGACGGGATCCGTGTGCCGCAGGCACCCGGCGGCCCGCTTGCCCCCCTAACCAAACCGCGGTCAGGCGAAACCCCGAATTGTGTGCTCAAGGGGCCGCGGAGCACAACACCGCAGTACCTCACGCCAAACCCCAAACCCTGCAGCCAACAGCGCAAAGGTGCACTGCACGCAGCATGGCCACGGCCGCTACCACTGCCGACTTGCTGAACAGACTTCTACAAGTTGATGCGTGCTTGGCATGGCTTTGCCATAATCCTCGTCGTAGCCTTCCCAGCGCACCTGCTGCTTGAGCGCGCCCTTGTCGTTGAGCAGGCCCAGCACCCCGGCCAGGCCGCGACCCACGGACCGCTCCGCCGTGATGCTGGTGTCCTCCTCGACCGGCGACTTCTCCCGCCCCCCCTCGGGCGCCGCAGAGCCCTCGCGCTTGCGGCCGCGGCCCTTGCCGTCCTCATCCATCGCGTCGCCGTCGCCGGCGGCGACCCAGGTGCCCCCAGCGGCGTCGCCGTCACCATGAGCGTCAGCCATGGCGGCGTCGCCCTCGCCCTCGAGGTCGGAGCCGTCGCCGTCGGCGTAGGCGCCGGCACGCGTGCTGGCGGCGCCGTCGCCGGCGGCGCCAACGGAGGTGGTACCTGGCCGGACGCTGGCGACGCCGGCGGCCTTGGCGGTAGCGGATGCGGGAGCAGCCTGTGGGGTGGCGGGGTGCGGCACGGGAGGGCGGTCAAAGCAGAATCGCGTCGGGTGCCTGCGCCAGAGCCCTCCCATAGGACGGGCTTCATGTGGCCCTGGCATCGCTTCGCTGTGCCCACGCATCTCTGCACGGCAAGCGAGCCGCCGTACGGGCAGGCACCGCACACGTATCACCTCCTGTGCATGTCGCACACCGTGCGGGGGCAGTAAGCCCATAAGCACCACGCGTACAAATCAGCATCAAGACACGTGCACCGATACTCCCATCATCCTGTGCGTTCAAGTGTCAAGAAGAACAGGACCCCACACGCGGCACAGCGCGCCCGGGGTCGAGTGGCGCGTCGGGCGTGGTCAGAGGGAATACGGTTACATGCGCCAGTGCGGAAGCCAAGCCCAGCCTGCCCCTGTGTGTTGCTCGCACCATGATGTTGCGCACAAACTCCATGGTCTCCGTCAGCACCTCCATGCCGGGTGCGCCCGCCTCCTGCGGCTCCGCCTTGACCACACCCACGTCCGCAAACAGCGCGCCTGCAGGGAGTAGAGCAGACCGGGAGCGACCGCCGTCAGGACAAGGGAAGGGGGACCGCGCAGCGGATGCCTCACCCAGCGATCAAGTACGGTACTGACGATGGAGCACAATGCATGCCCAGCCGCCGGCCTGGGCTCAAGCCAGCCGACACCCCAGCGCACGCCATGGTCCACACCCACCCCTGGGCCCGCAGCACTCACCGATGCCCTTGGCCTTCGCCACCTTCTCGCCCTTGACCTTGGGCGCCGCCGGCTTACCCTCCCCGTCCACCTCCATGCCCTCGCCCTCCTCAGCCTCGGCCTTGACTTCGGCCTCGGCCGCCCGCCGCGCCTCCTCCTCCTCCTCCTCCTCCTTCTTCTTCGCAGCCATCCGCCGCGCCCGCTCCAGCGACTCCCGCAGCTCCCGGTCCTCATCCTCGTCCTCGCCGCCCACCACCAGCCGGCCGCCGCCGGCGGGCCCGCCCAGCATCTTCTCCAGCGCCGCCGCCGACGCCTGGCCCGCCTCCACCTGGCTCTTCTGGTTGGGGCGCAGGAACTGCGATGCCAAGTTGGCCTTCTGCAGCGCAGAATCGAAGCGGGCGCGCTTGTCCTCGGCGGCGGCCTTGGCGGCGGCCTCCTTGGCGGCCTCCTTGGCGCCGCGGTCGGCGCGGCGGCCTAGGTCGCCGGCGCCGCCGGCGCCGCCGGCCTCCTCGGCCGCCGCCTCCAGCGCTGCGAGCACGTCCGCACTGCAGCGGGCGAGGACCACGAGGGGCGCGAGTGCGTCCATGCCATGCCAACACACTCGCTTTGACCACTCGAGGTTACATGGCATCCCCGGCTGCCCCAGCAAACGCGCTGCTCCTTTTAACGCGCCCAGCGGCGAACCCAGCGCCGCTGGAAGCTGGCCCTACCACCTCCGCGGCCTCCTTTCCGCACCACACCGACCGCGCGGGTCTGCCTCACCCCTCCTCGGGCGCCGGCTCCACGCTCTTTGTGCGGATGCGCCGCTCGCCCTTGGCCTTCTTCTTCTTGGGCTTGTTGAACGCGGCCATCTCGGCGGCCGTGTAGTAGTCGCCGCCAGTGCCGCTGGGGCCGGGGCCCTCCAAGCTGCCGGCTATCACCGCGTTGCCTGCGGGTGAAGGGGAGATTAGGGTAGGGACGGAGGAGGTGGCAGCGGTCCGCTGGGAGGTCGGCCAGGGGTCCTTGCCACAGGGCGGCTGCCAGCCGCACCCGTGGACGCCCGCTCGCTGGGTAATTATGCGGCCAGAGGCCGAGCCGTGCGGGAGATGGGGAGAGGCTCGCGCGGGGCCGCGGGCGACTTGCAAACGTGCGGCCGGGCGGCGGCAGGGGCCTACGCTTGCTGCCGCCAGCGCAGAGCCGTGCGTCCCGACGCCCGGTTCCGCACCTTCCGCCAGCTTCCGCCGCACGTCGGCCTGTCGCCGCATGCGCTCGTCCTCCAGACGCCCGCCGGCGCCCAGCGCCACCGCGGCCTCCTCCTCTTCCTCGTCGTACTTGTCCAGGATTGTGCGCACCTGCCCGGGAGGGAGGAAACGGAGGGGGCCGCCGGGGGAAGGCGGGCGGTACGTGCGTCTTTGTGTTTGCATGTGTGTCTTGGGAAGAACAACGCCAGAATGACTGTCCCGAGTTATAAGTGGACACCTGCCCGGCACTTAAGTACGGAGCACGAGCCCCACCACGGTGGTGCACCACACGAAGGCCCCGGTCCCTGGCCGCCTTGCCCACCCCGACCGACCGGCCCAGCCCCCACCTTGCCGTCCTCCTCCCACAGCGGCTTGGCCACCTTTGTGGAGGCCTTGCGGGCCTTGCGCCGCTGCTTCTCCTCGGCCTGCGAGGTACGGCACGCGAAAGAGGCTGGAAAGCGCGCATTGGCTGGCCTTCTCCCCCAAGACACGAACCCTGGCCCTTGCCCTTGGCCCCAGCCCTCCCTCTCCCCTTCCCCCTGCCGCCCCACCAGCAGCGTGTTCTCCAGCTCGTCCTCCTCGTCCCGCAGCTCGCCCTTCTCGTCCAGCAGCGACTTGTCCGCCAGCGTCACGATGACCGTCTCGCCCTCGCCCACGTCACCCAGGCCGTGCTTGACCTGTGCAGCAGGCGAGCAGGCGCCAGGGAGAAGCGGGCAGGGCCGGGGGCAGGGGCAGGGGCCGAGTCATACGGCCTAGCCCGGGCAGTGTCCATATCAGACAAATGAGCGCGAGGCGCGAGGCCACCGCCTGGCCACGTAGCAGCATGGAGTCCAGGGGCCGGCTACCGCTGCCGGCTGGATTTGCAGGCCCCGGCAGGCCCGAGTCATGCATTCGCATGAAGCCGCCTGACAGCCGTGCGGGCCGCCGTCGCGCGGGGCTCCGCTCCGGCCGCCGCCCTGCCGCCGGCTGAAGAGGCCACCGCGGCCAGGCGCTTGGGTGCGCCCGGGAGGCCGCAACCCTGGCTGGCGGCACGTGGCGTGGCGGCTCGGAGGCCGGCGGACCGGCTGCTGTTCGCCAGACACAGCGCCGGGGCCTCGCGCGGCCACGCCGTGCTCCTGGCAGCCGGCTGCTGAGCGAGCCGGGCATGACTGCGCCGCAGCCAGCGCGCCGAGCCGGCTGAGAGCCGGCGCTGCCCCGCAGGCTGCCCCACACCGCCGCTCCCAGCCGCGCCTGGACCAGCTGGAGCCGAGCTGCCTGCACCGCAGCCAGCGCGGTGACTGCGCGCCAGCGTAGGCAGCCCGCGCGCGCTGACAGCGGTGGCACTGGGCCGGTGCGCGCATCGCACCGCTGCGCCGCACAGCTGCTGCTGCAACCATGCGCCTTGCCGCAGCGACGCGCACGGCACCGGCTGCCTCCGCCACCGCGCTCCAGGCCGCTGCGCCCCCTGAACAGGAAGGCCAACTCTGCGGCAGCCCGGGTGCCGCACCGCCGGGCCCAACATGCAGCGCAGCGCCGCGGCGCCCTGCCCCGACGTATCCACAACACCCAGCTCCAGCGCCTGCTTCTGCTGGGGCCAGCCCATTCCATGCCCCGCTACGGCGTCACCGCCAGCCAAGCCAGCAGCAGGCGCATGCCTGACACCCAGCTCCCGCTGCTGCGCCGCTGCACGGGAGCCCCCCTCCCTGGTCTGCGCCCTGTAAGCATCGGTCTAGTGGACGAGGCAGCCCGCCTGTGCGCCGCCGCGGAGCGCCCTGTCGCGCCGCCGGCGGCCCTCGGCTGTGGCCGCCAGCCGCGGCTAGCTGCGGCAGCCGCCAGCAGCCTCGCCGGCGCGGCCGTAGCTGTGCCCGCCATCGCAGCACGTCAACGCAGCCGGCAGCGCCCCCGCGCACCGGCGCTGCTGCAGGTCTAGGGCCGTGGCCGCTAGGCTTGAGCAGCCACGGCCGTCGCCTTCCCATGTACGGCTCCAGTCCCAGCCTCCATGGCAATGGCAGTGTTTGCCGGTGCCTCCCGCCCGGCGGCTGCCCGGCGCAGGCGCTGTGGGCGGCCCGTGGCTGTAACGGCGCAGGCGGGCGGCCTGCCCTCGCAAGCGCACACGGCACGGCGGCGCTGCTCCATGCTGGCTGCTCCATGCGCCGGGGCCGTGGAGCGCCCCGTGCTCTGTTGCTTGGCCTGCGCTGCGAGGCCCGTGGGGCTTGGCCCTGGCCCGCCGTCCGGAGCTGAGGGGCCTCCGCCGCAGGGCCGTCCCGGCCGCCCTGTACGCAGTTGGCCGCTCCAGCTCCGTCGCCCGCCGGCGCTAGGCCTTGCTCCTATGGCTCTCCTCCACAAGCCGCCCAGGCCCCAGGGCCTGCACCCTTACGGTCCGCCTTCATGGTCCGCTCTCAAGGCCCACCCTTGAGGGCTGACCTCAATGCCCACCCAGCGCACCTTCATCCCCTCCAGCTCAGCTGCCTTGTACTCCCCCTCGTCGTCCGAGTCCTGCTGCGGTGTGGACACGATTGGGCGAGGTCAGAAATGCCCGCCGGCGAGTGCAAGCAGCCGTGCAGCGCAGCCCGCTGACGGAATGGACACGTACACAGACGCAACCTTCTGTCGATGCAGCTGCCGCCCAGCACACCCCAATATCACAGCACGACGGTTCGGCCACGCGGGCCGCGGTCATGTGCAGCGGCGCACCTCCTGCTGCTTGCGCTTCTTCTTGGCTGCTGCAGCGGCCGCATCGGCGGCCTTCTTGGCGGCTTCCTCGCGCCGCTGCTGCTCCAGGCGCCGGTTCTTCTCCACCCACGACGACATGTCCCCGTCGTCGTCGTCGGCAGCACTCA
Source organism: Chlamydomonas sphaeroides (assembly GCA_001662425.1). Lineage (NCBI taxonomy): Eukaryota > Viridiplantae > Chlorophyta > Chlorophyceae > Chlamydomonadales > Chlamydomonadaceae > Chlamydomonas > Chlamydomonas sphaeroides. The sequence goes on from BDDC01001461.1 coordinate 17,696, forward strand.
GCAGCTTGACGGCTTTGAGCTTCGCATCCATGATACGCTTTTCTTTGGCACTGCTCGATAAAAGTGTGGGGGACGCGAGAGTTCATGCGGGTGCCCGGGCGGGGTGGCTGCCAACGTGAGTCTTTGCCCCTCCCCCGCGTGCTCACGCTTCTATCTTGCTGCGCAGCTCGGATGCCTGCGCTGCCGCCTCTGCGGCCTTCTTCGCCTCATGGTTCTGACGCTCCTTCTCGGCCTCGCTGGGGCCGGAGTCCAGTTTCAGGGGCTTGAGGCCCAGCGAGATGCGGAGCCTGCGTACAGCACCGGCAGGTAAGCTAACCGCGCGCAGCCGCGCAGCGACGTTGCAAGCTGTGCGTACTTGTTGGTTTCCTCGATGCTGAGGCTAACCTCGCCGCCCGCGCCAGACTCGTTGTCGGCCATGGTTGGCGAGAGCGCCGAGCCCCGAAGGGCTTGGTCTAATGAGCTTTGTCCTCCAAGCGCAGCTCAGATCAAGCGCGGTGGTTGGAAGAGAGGGCTGGTCCCAGTTCAGATGCGCCTGAGCAAGTTGGGCCTCTTTGGCAACAAGCAACGCGCCGAAGTTATAATTACGACAGCTGTGCTTGTATCGTGCTTCCCCTGCACTTGGCTGTGCATGGGGCACCGAAGCCCGAATCGTGCTCGCAGCTCACATTGCCCCAGTCCCACAGTCGGTACATTTAATCTTAACTCGACGCGCACAAGCCGCGCCACTTCAGCACTGTGAACTACCCGGGCACACACATACACACATCCCGCGCCCGCACTATGCATCCGTTGTGTTTGCCCGTTAACAACCCCCGGTCCTGACACCATATCTTAGCAGAGGATATTGTATTACTGGCGCGATGCCCGCCGTCATCGACAAGGGCCCGCTGGCCAGCATCATCTTCGAGATGCGCACCTGGGCGCGCTGCTTGTACCCCGGCACCAAATTCGTCGCGCCGTTCTATCCCACGCCCGACACGGTGCGCCGCCCGCCTCTACACCCCACCGTGCCCCTTTGAACGCAGCCTCCGGCCCCCATCTCCAGCACCAACCGCATACCTCTCTGCACCGCCGCGCCGCGCCGCCCCACGCCGCAGGTGATCAACCGCGTCCTGGACTTGACGCAGCTCGGCCCAAAGGACTGCCTCTACGACCTGGGCTGCGGCGACGGCCGCGTCCTGCTAGCGGCCGCCCGCCGGGGGGCCCGCTGCGTCGGATACGAGCTGGACCCTCAGGTGCGGCCCGCGGCCGGAGGTCCGCAGCGCGCACGTGCTCGCGCCGCTCCCGGGCCGACAGCTGGGCGCTGCGTTGGCTGGCTGGGCCGCTAGCGCGATGACCGGCGCGTAGAGACCTGGGGGTGGCAGCTGCGCGATCGGGTGTGCGGTGGTCCGGCCGGATTCGTGCCGGTCGGGCCTCACGCAGCGCTGGCGGCGGCGCCGCTGCCCATGCTTGCCTAGGGCAACCGCGTCTGCCTGCCTGCGGCTTGATGGAGCTCGGCTAGATCGCGCTAGTGCGCAAGCCACGCCCGTAACCCGACTGCCCCTGCCCCGACTGACGCCTGCAACCGTTGGGCTTGCCTGTCCCTGCCCCGTCTGCACCCGATGCGTATGTCTGTTTCTGCCCCGCCGGCCGCCTGCGCTGCCTTCGCAGCTGGTGAGTGACGCCTCGGCGGCGGCCCGGGCGGCAGGCGTGGAGGCGCTGGTGCGGGTGGTGCAGGCGGACGCAGCCAGCGCTGACGTGGGCGAGGCCACCGTCATCGCCCTGTAAGTTGCACCAGTGCTTGTGGTGCGGTCGTACAGTTTCCGTCGCAACCCTAGAAGTAGACACAAGGGCACGGGCAAGACCACGGCCATTGCCACAAGGCCAGGGGCACCCGGCCCTGCGGTTTGGGCTCAGCGCCGGCGTGCGTCCCTCGGTGCCACCGCGCAGCACCCCTGGGCCGATACGCTGAGGTCATTGCCGCTGCCGCCGTCAGGCACCGGGCCTCGTGCCGCGCCTCGAGCCGAGGGCTCCTCGCAACACACCCACGCGCTTGACGCCGGCGGCCGCTCCCTGCCCCTCCTTCCCTCGCGCCCTCCGCACCCACCTCTCCCGCAGCTACCTGTCGGACCACGGCAACGCACGGCTGCTGCGCGCCGTGGCGCCCTCGCTGCGGCCCGGCACGCGCGTGGCGTCCTTTTACTTCCCCGTGGGCCTGCCGGGCTGGCAGGAGCGGCTGCTCACCGCCGACCGCACCGACGGGCTGGCGGTCTACATCTACAAGGCCTGATCCCTGCGTCGCGGCCTGAGCCGCAGCCGCGAGAGGCCCGGGACGGGCCCGTGTGGACTGCCCGGCGGCTGCCTTGCCGCCCCAGGGGCAAAGACGGTGTGGCACTACGTCGGGGGCTGGAGGCGTGGCGCGGGCGTGCTGGGTGGTGGTGGCGGTGGGGTTGCGGGAGGCAGCGGCGCTGGGCTGATGAGTGAAGTAGCACTAGCATGTGTGGCTTGTGCGTGAAAGCTATTTTATTCATGGGGTATGGTGCAAGTGAGCTGTATGATGTCCGCCGGGTACCGGTAGCGCCAGGGGTCCCCCCTGGGCAGCCTCAGGGTTTCGGAAGTCGGGTACTAGTACCCGATCGGGTACTGACAAATTACTATGCAAAGAAGGGCCCTAGATTATTTTCGAAACCCTGGGCAGCCCTCCCTGTGTTGCTGTTCGATCGGCATGATAGCCGGGGTTTGGGCCATGGGGGAGGGCATTGCAGCGCTGTGTAAAGCGGCCGCACGAGGCCACGCGTCGCGGGTTCACGGCGCCCTCCTTGCAAGGGTGCGGACGGGCGGCGTTCTGGGGACTGGGGTGTCTGTGACAGGACTAGCCTGGCAACTCGTGGGAGAAGGGACGGACCCTGGACGTGCCGACGGGGATGCCGGGCTCGGTTGGTAGTGCTGCCACAGTAGCAGCCGCCATGTGTGTAGCGAAGCATCACCGAGAAGGCCAGAGAGTGGAACGGAACGGGGCGGAGCACAGTGGGACACAGGAACGCCCGGCCCGCGTGTGCTTGCACCGAGCTGAGCGCGGGCGTGCGGCCTGCTGCAGTGTGCACACCTATGTGAGCTGCGTTGTGTTGGTTGGAGCACGGAGCTGCGCGGAAGATGACTGCCTGGTGAGAGAGGGTGAGAGTGCGGGGTCACACTGGAAGTGCCTTGGGACGTGTCAGAGGCATGGCGGGCCGCAGCGCAGCGGTGCTGCCTCTGGCCGGCGTGGCGGGGTGGGGGTGGGGGTGGGGGGAGCGCGACCCATGTCGGCTGTGCCCAGCAGAGCAGGAGCTGGAGGCCGTGCCATGCCTCCTGCGCAGGGGAGCGCGAAGCAGCGTGAAGCAGCAAGCACCGCTGCGCAGCCGCTGCGCTTGCCGTGTAGCGACGGGAGGGGCCGGAATACGTTCCGTCTGCGCCATTCGGTGCGACGCCCGGCCTCTTTTCCACGTGTCATTTTCTGCGAGCCGCTGAGCGCGACGCAGGTACGAAAACCGTACTGCGTCCAATCGATCAAGTGGTCGCGGTACCCGCGCCTTGGTCAACAACTCCTAGACGTTTAGATAATGTCATGTCTGGCAGCCTGCTTCGGTCGCCCGACAAGCGTTTCAAGCGCAGAGCGGCAACCTTCTGCGCTGACGCCGGGCGCTTGTGATGCTCCCGTGAGCCTGCGCAGCGGCTTTAATGCGAAGGCCTTCCTGCCGAAGTGCGCTCCTCGCAGCGACTGTGTGCCAGGTGGCCCAGGTCGCTCGTCAGAGTCTCCAGCCGACGTATTTCTTCTGAACCAGGTAAGCATGTGCATTCACAGAGGATGGCAGCGCTCCAACCATGGGCTGACAAACTATGTATCGCTAAACCGCCCGGACAGACGCTGGACACATTTCAAGTCAGCATAGTCAATACTCAGCATGGCGCTTCACTGGAGCGCCTTGCGCGATGTGCGACTGTCACGGCGACTTTGGCATCCGCGGGCGTGTGCATGTACGTGCGAGCGCGCCTCCTTCCCTGCCCCCGGCACGTTACACATCTATGCTATGATCTTGCAGCCTTTTTGTGGACGTCGCGGGGCCTTCGGGACGTAAACTCGTAGCTCTCGCCATCGGTGGCAGCCATGCCGTCACCGGCGTGCACGGCCTTCAGCTGTCGCCCCTGTTAGCGGCGACGCCAGTGCAGGTGAGTGATGACATGGCGGCTGAGTCATAAGTCGGCTTTGCACTTTTTGCACTCCGCTTGCGCCGCTCTTGAGCTTGGGTTTTGGGCACAAACGGATGAATGAGACCGCCAACCCCTAGTCCGCAACATGTGTGCCTGCTGCCCATCATATCCCAACCAAACCTGCCCCAACGCATCTTAGGTAACCCTCGGACCAGCGGTCGCTGATGTCAACAGCATCAACTGCAGCGCGCTGCCAGCCGCGTGGTCGGCCCTGCTGGACAGCATGTCCCAGGCGTGCCCCGAGCCCAGCTGGCGTGCCTTCTACGTACCGCTGCTCCTCGCGCAACGGCCCATCGGCGCGTTGCTCCTCACGCTGCCACGAGGCGCCGCTGCCGGCCCGACCGATGCCCTGCTCTCTGCGGACTTGCTGCGCCACCCGGACGGCCTGGCGCAGCTGGGCGCGTGTGTGGCCGTGTGCGGCCTGGGGCCGGTGCTGGCGGATGTGGAGCAGGTGGGCGACATGGGGCTCTACATGCCAGCCGTACCTTGGGCTTTGGTGT
>BDDC01001462.1:0-10518 GCA_001662425.1 Chlamydomonas sphaeroides
CCCGCCGCACCGTGAGCGACTGGTGCATCTGCAGCAGCACGAACAGGCGGTCCGGGGAGCGGGAGGCGCCGCGGCCCTCGCACACCAGCTTGCCGACCTGGGGCGGTGGGGAACAGGAGCGGTAGCGAGGGGGCAGTAGGGGGCAGGGGGAGGGCAGGAGCGTGTGGATGGACACCCACCTGCCCATGCCAGCATAGCACGCCTAGCCCATGCCAGCATCGCACGCCCAGCCCATGCCAGCATAGCACGCCCAGCCCATGCCAGCATAGCACGCCCAGCCCATGCCAGCACAGCACGGCTTCCACTGCTGACGCCACCGCATCCTCCTGCACCCCAACAGACAGGTCTGGTCGGCGCTGCGGCTCCCCCTGCCCTGCATGCGCCCCTGCCCTGCATGCGCCCCTGCCCTGGCCCCTCCCTCCCCCTCCCCCTGCCCCTCCTTCCACGAGCTCCGCCCTCCGGCCCCACGGCCGCACCTGCAGCACGAACCGCAGCGAGCGGCTGATGCTCTCGCTGAACGTGACCTCGTCGTACGGCGAAGGCCACACCTGCACGGCACGGGGGGGTCACGAGCGGTCTGGCATGGTCCGGCATGGCACGGCACGGCGCGCTCACCAGGCCCCACCAGCAGCAGAGCCCCAGATCCAGCGCAGCCGCTCACGCAAAGGCCACACGCCGCCCCGGGCTCCGAGCATGCAGCACCACCCTGACCTCCCCTCCCTCCGCGCACATCCCCACACAACGCGGTGTGCCCGCTCCCACCAGCAGCGCCCGCCTCCAGCCCATGGCACGAACACAGTCTCCCCTCCCTCCCTTGCCCCTTCAGTTCCCCGCCGGCCCCCACCTCCTGCGCCAGCGCCAGCTCCGCCGCCGCGCCCACCAGCAGCACCCGCAGCTGCTCGGCCCAGCCCGACGCCAGCCGCCCCAGCGCCTCGCCGCCGCCGCCGCCCCGCAGCGCCTCCGCCAGCGGGCCGCCCAGCGCGCCCGAGCCGGGGCCGCCGCCCGAGCCGGCGGGGGAGAGGGAGGATGGGTCCAGGGGGCCGGCCAGGGCGATGAGCATGTCCAGGGCGCGGCCGCGGGCCTGCGAAGAAGAGGATGAGGGCAGGCGTTGCGGGGTCGTAGGGGACGGAGTGGGGGCCTGGGAGTTGCATAGGGCCAGGGAGGCGGAGGGCAGGAGGCCGGCAGGAGTCAAGGGCATGCTGGGAGCCCCGCTGCGGGCCCGCCGGAAGGAGCATATGGGAGGCGGCGCGGCGGCGAGAAGGTGCGGCTTTCCCAGGATGCGGCAACGTCGGGGGAATGTCGGGGCCAGGTACGCTGCCTAGAGGGTTACCCACTGCAGCAGGCGGGCCATGGCCAAGCGATGGCTGGCGCAGCCCTCCTCCCTCTTCCCTTGCCTCCCCCACCTGCGCGTACGTGTCGAGGCAGCTCACGTGCCTGGCCCGCAGCATGGCCTCCGCCAGCCGCGACACCCGCGCCACGGCGGCCGGCGGCAGCAGCTGCAGCTCGGGCTGCGCCAGGCTGGCTGCGGGGCGGAGGGAGGTTGGGGGCTGGGGGTTGGGAGCGAGGCTGAAGGGCGCGGGGGTGGACGGTGTGTCCCGCGGCAGGCGAGGCTGCCGGCTGCAGCAAGAGTCCCAGTGAGGCTGGCGGCCTAGGTGGCCCTCCTGTCAGTACCGCGCAGCTTCAGCCCATCGCCTGGCCAGCCCGTCTACGGCCCCAACCCCCGGCCCCCAGCCCCATGAACCTCCTCCTCCCCCTTCCCCCTGACTGATCCCCTACCCACCCGCCAGGCTGGCCGGCGAGGCCTTGTCCGCCAGCCATGCAGCACTGGGCAGCCGTGCTGCGCCGTGCTGCGCCAGCACGCCCGCGAACTCCGTCTCGCAGTCGCGCATGGCCCTGTCGTACAGGGAGCAGGCGGCGTCGTACGCCTGACATGGGAGAGCCGGGGGAGGCGAGGCAGGTCACGGGTGGTCGGTTGGTGACCGTGGTGGGATGTTGGATGAATGGCAGTGCGGGCACAGGCAGGGGACGGTGCTCCGGGATCCGGTGGTCCTTTCGGCGCCATGGAAGCGGCAATCGGCAATCAGGCGGCGGCCCTGGGTGCGGCAGCATGCCATGGAATATCATGGAATGCCATGGAAGCGCGGCATTCAGGTTGTGGCCCTGCAGAAGGCCACCGCCCATTGCACCAATTCTCAAGACCTCAGGATATGCGTCCGTGCACGTGGCCGTTCGGCAGTACATCAGCGTTGCATGCCCACACACACACACACACATGTGGGGCCAGCATAGGTACGTTTGCGTCGCGTCGCGAACCGGGCGTGCTGTGCTGGGGCCGTGTTGTGTTGCGCGATTACTCGTTAGCTTAGAGCGTGCGCGCGCGCCGACGGGTGCTGCGGCCTGCCTTCTACACCGACAACATCTCCCAACGTCATCACATATCCGTATGCGGGTTGGGACGGGCCGGGATGTCGAACCTACTTATGGCGGCGTTTGGGCTTCGCTCCCGCACTGGTGCACCGCTCTTGGCTGCATTCCTGCCTGCCTGTCGCACGGCTAATATGCCAATCCCCCAGGGCGTCGTGTGTCGGGCATATGTTAATTATTACGAACACACACACACACACACACACACACACACACACACACACACACACACATGTGGGGCCAGCCATGAGGCGGCTGTGCCGTACATACCTGTGCCACGGCGTCCCCTCCACCCGCCTCCGAGTGCGTCTCCAGGTGCTCCAGCGCCTCCTCCAGCGAGCCCACCTGCCGTGCGGAGTACGGCGCCCGCGTTGTACTACACATGCAGGTTGCACGAGACGGCGCCGCGTCGACGGACTACGGCGCCCCGCGCCGCTACACGGGTAGCTGACGAGCCAGCCATCCGAAGCAGCGCTGTGAAATGACGTGCCGCGTGTTTGCACGTGGGCGGTAAACCGGTGATATGACACGGCTCAATATGCCGTGGTGGGACAACGGTCAAGCAGCCGGGCAGCCAGCAAGCTTCCGCCCGACAGCGGATGGACGGTGCGGTACCACCACACGGGCCGCACCGCATTGAGGAAGGACTCAAGCTGGGTATCGGTGCGACCCGGGCCCAGCCGCAGCACGGCTTCGATCTGCGGCGCAGAGGCGGGAGCAAGGAAGCGGGTTTGAACCAACGGATGAAGGGGTGGAGCATGTTCCAAGGACCCCAGAGCCCGCTGGCACTGTATGTCCTGGGCGCAAGGCAGGGCTCGGCGAGCACCTTGCGTGTGGTGTCTATGTGCTGCAGCAGCGCCTCCGTGGCCGACTTGGCCTGCTTGATGTTGTCCTCGGCCCAGGTGAGGGCCGTGGCGCGGTCATGGATGGGCGCGAGCTTGGCGTTCAGCTCTGCGAGCTTGTCGCGCAGAGCCCGGAGCACGCCCTCGCCCTCAGCAGCCAGGCGGGCATGTAGCTGTATGGCGGTGCTGAGCTGCTCCGCTTGCGCGGCCAGCGCATTGTGCGACATCGTGTGCTCGCCGCGGCAGAAGACACGCCGCGAGCGAACAATCTATTACATATGTAGCATGTGGAGTTGCTAGGGAGAACTGCGGAGCAACAGGCCCTCGGCCCGAGTTTGACACCAACAGCTGCAGCTGGCCCAGGCTCCTGATATATTAAGACTGTTTGCTTATGTAGCTCCTTGCAATGTTGGGCAGTTGCGGGCAGGTCGCCAGCCACGTAGGATCCACACCCGGACACGCCACCCACTAAGCCAGGCTCCCCTGCAGGCCCCTGCCAACTGCCCACGGGCTCACACTACCGAACCGCTGCTCAGCAATTGCAGCGTTGCCGCGGGGTGGTCCTCGCTGTACGAGGTAGGCAGCGCTGACCGTCGGATACCCGCCATGCTGGCACCAACTGCTACCATGGAAGTCTGTCACTGACGCCTTGGACGGCCTTGCTGAGCTGTTGTATGTGTGAACGGAACTTGTGCCGAGCGCTGCCGTACACGCACCGTCTTTTAGGCAATGCGTAAGCCGTACAAACGCAGAGCAGCAGTAACACACAGAACTTGTACGTATAGCCCCCTGTCGCAGGTTCGTTCCCGTTCGTGAATATAAGCAACTGGTCGTCAAGAGCCACCTCCGGCCATCATGTGTCTTTAGCAAGAGCGCCCACTGCCGCTTGCGTACTCCCCTTTACGGGAGAGGCGAGGAACGCAGGCATGCGATCCATAGGGCCCCCCAACCGTGGAACTCACCTACACCGTTGGCAGCTGCGTGGGCCTTGCAGTACATGGGGGGCGCGGCACGCCGCCAGCCAGGGGCTAGTTGCCCGCCCAGTATCCCCTTGCCGTACACCTGCAGTATGAGGAGCAGGGTGACTCGACAGGCGGCCCCAAGCCGCCTGGCATTGCTTGCCAAGCCCAGCCCTGGGCGTGCGTGCCCTCGCATCGCCTGCTCACGTTGGCAAGTGCAGGAGGCCCTCCTGGGCGAGTGCGCTAGCTGTGCGGGTGCGCTGCGTGTGGGCGGCCGAGTGTGCGCGTCCGGGGCGCATCGAGGAGCCCTTGCAGTCAGGCCGTGATGATTAACACGACACGACAATGCGAACAGTGCGAGGGCCGGATGACACCTTGCGCACAAGATGCCTATCACGGGCCTCCAGATGGCTTCGATTTCATTCGCTTGGTTTGGGTTCCTGCTATGTTGCAACAGCGCGTCCAGCGGCGTTCCGTAACCGTCACGCTCTGCCGCAACATCCACATCCTCTCGGCTTCCGTTCAGCACCCAATCGCAAGCTACCATCGGTACACAGTGCTTGACAACCCAGCGCTCTCGGCACCACCGACGGCACAGGGTACATGCCGAAACGCTCCCGGAACGCTCGCTAGTCAGTCCAGGTGCAGGCCCTGCCTATCGCCAGCCCTACGTGACCCCAGGCACTCGGACCGCTCCGCCTTCCACCGCTTGCCCCGGCGGCCGTATGCCCCCTCCCCGCCAACCGCCAGCCGCCAAACCCCAACCGCCGGGGCAACATGCGCCGCAGCCCCTCGGCGCGGCACATGGCGGCTTAGCAAGCCGACACCGAGCGCCCGCTGGCCGAGTTGAGTCCTAGCACCGCAGCCGCTGCCAGGAGCGGCCCCGGGCCTCACACCGCTCCAATGCGGCTGCTGCAGCTCCCGCCGCTGGGTCGCCACCACCGCGGCGGACTGGCCCAAGCCTCCCCTGCCTGCTGGAACCATCTGCCCTGCTGCCGGTGAGCGCTGCCTAGGCCGCCACCACGGCGTGCGGCTGCCGCGCCCTCGTGTTTCCGCTGCGGACGCATCCTCGTATCAACTGCGGCCGCGGGTTGCCGCCGGCCGCCCTCCGCCCTCACCGCCTCTACGTTCCACGCACCGGCATCGGCCCACGCCGCACGCCTCCCTCATCTCCCCGCCGCCGCCGCTGCTGCCCGGCTGCGTGCCGTCGCAGACCGCGCCACCTCGGCCGACTCCCTATCTGCCTCGTCGTCCCCAAGGGACACGTACTCGGGCTTGGCGGCCTGCGGGGGCCAGGGCGCGTATTGGCCGTTGGGAACAATACCGACCCCAAAGTACCGCCCCCATGCCAGCAAGGACCAGAGGCGTGGAATTGCGCATGGCCGGCTGCGTCCGCCTCTGGGGGCCGCCGCTAACCAACTCGGCAGCGCGTGCCGGCCTTGGCACACAACGCGGCCTAGGACTAACGAGCGGAGGTGGTTGTACGCGGCCAGGCGACGCCCGCTGGGGCGCACCTGCATGCACTTGTGCATGGAGATCTCCATTTTGAGGTAGCCCGTGTAGAAGATGGGCATGATCTGAAGGTGGGCGGCGCGGCACAGGCACAGCGCAGGGCAGCCAGGGTCGGCCCGGGATTGCAGGATGGGCCGTGAGGCGATGCGGCGAGGCGCCCGTGCTGGGGATGGGCATGATGTCGGTACGGGAGGTGCTCAGGCCGCAGGTCTCGTGTCGCGGCGCGTGCGGAGTAAGGGCGTAGCGCGACCACAGCCGGGACCGGACGGGATGGCGGGTAGCGGCGTAAGGTCTTGGGCACGGGCATCGGCAGCAAGCGGTACGGCCGTTCAGGGCTGCGAGCACAACGTGGTGTGGGCTCCCGCGCTGCTGAAGCCGCGGGCAGGCATGCAGCGCCGCAGCTGCCGCTTGGGCGCTGCGTGCGCCGGAAGCAGGCGGGCCCAAACCCTAGGACGTTGCCTCGCCACGCCCCACGGCGTGCCCTCGGCCGCGACAGCTCCCCCGCCCCACATCCACCGTTGCGCACTGCTGTGATGGCGCACCGTTAGCGCTGTGCGCGCCGAGGCGCTGAAACTGTGCCTGAAAGAGGGCGAGTACTTCCACGCGGCCCAGTATAGACCGCTCGCCAGCACGGATGCCTTTGCTGCCGCAAACGCGCCTTCGAACATGGCATGGCCTGCAACGTACGCTTGTCATATGAATTTCATCATCGCACGCGAGGGCAGCTGCCGTGGTTGCGCACCTAAGCAGTCTTGTCCAAGCTCGTGGTTTGGGTCCATGGCAGGCCGCAGCTAGGAGAGCGAGTCCGAGCAGATGGAAGCGAGCATGCGCCGTGACGTGCTAGCCGGCGATGTGACAGGGCAGAAGCGATGTAAGCCGATGAGGAAGGCAATGAGGTCGCTAGGCGGCCGCCTGCAAAACTGAATTGCGGAACGGGTGGCTGCCGTAACCCAAGCCGCCCTGCCCATTGTTGCCCAGCCCGGCAGCCCCGCCCAGTCCCCCTCCTCCCACTCTGGTCCTCCCGATCTCCTTCGCTACACACTGATCCCCGTCCCGGCCGGCTAAACCCCGCCCAAATTCTTTAAATGCTGCCTGTCCAAGCTCCTACAGCATACCCCGTACGTGACTTGGCCCTTGTTCAAAGCCATTTGTGTACGCGCACTTGACTCCACAATTCTGCTCGGCATCATCAAGAACCAGCTGATAGCGTAATAGGGAACCTGAGGTTACCGCCAGTATTGACAGCCCGAGGATTGCTCCGCATCGGCACCCAGGCCCTTCCAGACACCAGGTACGCTGGTAGGCGAAGCAGGGCGGATGTGCAGGCGGCCCCCTTCCTCACGACCTAACGTGGTCTGGTCAGGGTGGCCTCTTTTTGGGGCGAGCCATGCACCCATGCGCAGCTGGGGAGGTTTGACCTCTTCCGCTCTTCGGGCCCCGGCGGCGATGGTTTCACGGAGGGGGCGGAACGTTTGGGTTCCTCTGTCACGCATGTGAACTGGCTCCAACGTGCGGTGATGTGTTCCTATGGGATGCATATAGCACCCTTGCTGGCTGCTGCCCCTGTCACTGCTGTCACGAGCCTGGCACCGACCGCGGGCATGTCAGCCCGTGTGGCCACATGCAGGCACGGCAGTACCACGACCGGTTTTGGAGCAGGCAAATTTTACATTATTATACACGCAGGAGCGAATCCTGCATGTTCTATCGCGGTCGCACGTACATTATGCGCGCAGCGAGTGTCATGACAACGCCTTACTGAAAGCGATGTCATTGCCAATGCTGGAGTTCTCTTCAGCGTGTAGTTGCCTGTTGATTTCGTTGTTGCTTCAGTCGACGGTGGCGGGGGCCACCGTGGCCTCTGTTGCCACCGGTCAGCAGCTTGTTGCAGCTCTGGCCGATGAGGCCATTTTGGACATTGTTATTGCGGGGACCAGCAGAGTTAGAGTGGTGAACGCGGACTTTCCATCGTCTGCACCGCTCCGGCTGGGGAGGAACGTGACCGTGCGGGGCCCGTTGGCCGATGAGCTAGCATGGCCTTCACTCGCCATCGTAGCAACGGGAAAGGTGCGGCGAGACGACGTGTTCGTGCCGTTCCGGCCTCCCCACCCTGCATCTGAACCCGCCACTTGCGCCCAACGCTGCCCTCTTCAGATGCAGCTGCTTTCTGGCGCCGTACTGAGTTTTCGCTGGATCGTGCTGGATACGCCGCGCAACGAAAGCTTCATGCGCTTGCCCGGGCTCGACGCTCTCCTGCCCAATGACCTAGGAACCACAGGCGCGGCCGTTATCGTCGAGTCGGCGGCCGTCAGCACACGTGAGCACCACCACAAGTACATAGATAGCGGGGTCGCAGGCGCGTCAGATGGGTCCGCTTCAGGCTTGTCCGGAAACGTTGTGGCTGGCACCCTAACCATGCCCTTCACCCCGACGCCCCCACACCCGTCGCCCTTGCGCCCATGCGCCCCACAGCGGCCTGCCTGCCGTACACCTACTCCGACCAGAACGTCCGGCTGACGCCGCGCCCGGCGGGCTGGCCGGGGGAGCAGGTGGGGACGAAGGGCACTGCGCCAGCCAGCCACCCAGACGCAGCCTCATTTCTCCTGCCCAGGGCCCCCTCGCCTCACACGCCCCCGCCCTCGCCGCCTGCCTCCTGCGCCCGCAGTCCATCGACGTGTACTATGGCCAGCCCGGCTGCGTCAACGTCAGCGTGGGCAGCCCAGCATGGGTGCAGCTGCCCGCCATGGCGCGCTGCTACGGCGGCCGGGGCAAGCTGTACGACCTGGCCATGGTCGGGGCGGACGGCGACCCGGCCGGTGCGTGAGCGCTTGGTGCCGTGCAAGGCGGTCGGGAGCTGGTCACAGGCCCGCCCTCCTGTGGGCCCTCCTGTGGGCTCTCCTGTGGGCCCCCCTGTGGGCCCTCCTGTGGGCCCTCCTGTGGGCCCCCCTTTGGGCCCTCCTGTAGGCCCTCCTGTGGGCCCTCCTCGCTGACTGCCGCCAACCCACATCCCCTGCCCCAGGCAAGCCGGTGCCCAACGGGTACAACGTCTTTGCACGGGAATCCTACGTGCTGTGCGTCTACCAGCTGTCGGACGAGTGCCTGGCCGACCTGGGGCTGCTGGGGTGCCTGCTCTTTGTCATTCGCCAGGGCACCGGGGCGGCAGCCGCAGGGCCGGCCGCAGCGCCGGCGGCAGCGCCTGCGCCCGCGCCGGCGGGTGCTGGAGGCGGCGGGGCAGGCGGGGGCGGCTCGGGAAGCCGCTCGGGAGGCGGCTCGGGAGGCGGCTCGGACCGCACAGCCGTGATCGTCGGATGCGTGGTCGGCGGTGCGTGGTCGGCAGCGGCGCAAGAGCCAGGGCGACGGCCAGACAGGGGCGGGGTCGCCGCTTGGTTGAACCGCGAGACGACCATCTCTGCGTCGGTCGGGCTGCCACACATGGGCCGGAATCACACATGCCTGCACGCCCATAACCCCGCACCATCCTCCCGACCATTGCCCCCCTCCCCGCACGCCGCAGGCACGGCGCTGCTGGCGCTCATCGCAGCGGCAGCGGTGGGCGCCGTGCGGTGGCGGCGGCGGCGGCGGCGGAGCGGCGCACTGCCGTCGTGTGACGGGTCGCCGGCGCTGGGGGGCACCGCGGCGGCGTCGACAGCAGCGGGCTCCGGGTGAGGGCCGGCCGTCCAGCCAGCAGCGGCAGGGCCGGCGCCGGGGAGCCGCCCTGCCTGCGGGCACTTGGTGCCATAAGCCAGGGGGCCCTGCCTCGCCAGCCGGCTGCCACTTGTCAAGCAGGAGATGGGTTCGCTTCACGTTGCGTGCGGCCGCGTTCCGCAGGGCGGGCAAGGCCCACGCGTCCTCTTCTGCCACCGGCTCATCGCTGCCGCTGCCGCCCGCTGTCGGCAGCGGTGGCGGCGGCAGTGGTCAGGGCCCCAGCGGCGGGGGGTGGCCCGCCATGGCGGGCCCCTCCGAGCTGCTCGAGGTGGAGCAGGTGGGAGGGGGGAAGGGGGCGCTGCCGTGTGCGTGCGGGGGCCAGGGAGGCGGAGGCCAGGGATGGGGGCCCGGGTCGTGGGCCCATGTTGAGGTGGGCCGTGGCAGGGGCGGCGGCACGGGCCGGGGCCCCGGCTAGGTCCAGTGCAGTTGCGGGGCTGGTGCCGCGGCCAGGGCCGACGCCGAGCTCGGCAGTCGCGGGGCCAGGGGCCCGGCCCTTCGCCGCCGGGGGGGGAGGGGGGCAGCTGCCAGGGGCGTCCCGGCCTGTGGCGTCCGCGCGGCTGGGCACTAGCTTCAGTCAGCTGCTTGTGCCCCTGCTTGACATCATCGTGCCCCCCCTGCCCCCCCCCTGCCTCCCTGCCCTTGCCTCCCTCCCCCGTGCCAGGTGGTCATGCTCGCCGACCCCGCCGCCTTCTTCCTGCAGCAGCAGCACTGGCAGCCGCTCAGCCCCCGCTCGCAGCAGCAGCCCGCAGGTGCGCCGCCGCGGGGTAGCGCGCATCCTGTTAATTACTTAACACTTGAACATCCTGTTCTGCTTTACACTTGAACACACCGGCCGCCGCCGTGGCGATCCGTCCGCCGTGCCTCGCCCCAACCCTCACTCCCTGTGCACACCCTGACGGCCCACTCCTCCCCCCGGGGGGGCCCTGCAGCGCTGGCGACCAGCAGCAGCTGTGCCGCCGACAGCGCCGTCGCCGCCGACCCGGTCACGCGGCAGACGGCGTACCGCGCGGATGTGGTCATCGACGTGCCGGTGAGTGGAGCGCCGCGGCTGTGGGACCGGCCATGGGGGTTGGGGG
>BDDC01001463.1:794-25817 GCA_001662425.1 Chlamydomonas sphaeroides
ACGAATTTGAAGCTCCCCGCAGCTCCCTCGTGCCTCCAAAGCTCAGGTCCTTGCGGCGGATCCTGCAAGCAGTGTGGTGCGTGGGATGCTGCAGCAGTGCCAGCTCACAGGCAGCGAAGTGGCACACCAGCAGTGCAGCCGGCGTCAAGGCAAAAAGGAACCCCCGACACCGACACCGGGACGGTGCCGTACTCGCGCGCCTGCCAGCTGGCTCCCGAGGGTCAGCACCGGAGGGCGTTACAATCCTTGCGCCAGACAATGCAATCCTCAGCATACTTTCTCAACAGCAGAGAAAGGGCGGTGAACCTTGGCAACCTGCAATTTGTGACTCAACACATTGACGCTCTCGGCACTTGCCATCCGTGCAACAGCACCGAGTGCACGCGAGGGAGGTGCAGCTACTCGATCTAATCGCGCTGCACAGCGCCCACAGCGGTTTGTTCTCAACGCACCATGCCGCCCAGCATGCCGCCCGCCGACTCATCTTCTGCCGATGTCCAAGTCACCACGGAGCCGCCGGGGCAGCAGCAAGTGCCGCAGCTGCCGGCGGAGAAGCAGTTCCTCAAAGGCATCGCTATCTCTGTGTGGCAGGTGGGTCCGTTGACCGCCGGCTCGCTGCCGACTTGCCCGCGGCTCGACGCGGCGGCGGCGCCTCCCGCCACTTCCGCGTCACCCTCGCCCCCGCTGCCTTCCGCGCCGCATCCCTTTGACCCCCATCCACCTTGGACTTCCACCAACCCGGCCTCATTCTATAGCCATTCTCCCTCCCCTTCGTCACCCTTTCTCTCCTGACAGAGCTCCCCCGACGAGTCCTCCCAGTGGACGGCCTTTGCGCGGCGCCCCCACAGCCTGCTGGAGCGGCTGGCGGGCAAGAGCCCCCAGATGCGGATAGACACCTCGCCAGACTTCTGGAACAGGTGGGTGTGTGGAGGTGACCTGAACTCCTTGGACTGCGTGCTGTACGCTCTCACCGTGGGGCGCCCGGCCTCCCACCTGGTCTTCTCAACCGGCCTTCCTCCCATCCCTGCTCAACCCTTCCATCCCCCCCACCTCCCCTCCCCGGCCCCACACCACCCCCAGGTATCACGACGACATCGCCGCCGCCAAGCAGCTGGGCAGCAACAGCCTGCGACTGTCGCTGGAGTGGGCGCGCATCATGTGCGTCGGGAACGGCGAGGCCGGGGACGGCAGCTCACGCGCAGCTGGCGTGCAGCACACGGCGACTTGGCCGACCGGTCAATCCTTCGCAGCACCCACTCGTCGTCTTCGCCCACTCAACCACGCCCCTCATTCCCTCGTCTCCACCTTTTCATCCCGGCCAGGCCGCACGGCCCCGGCCAGCTGGACGAGTCGGCGGTGACCCGCTACCACTCCATCCTGGGGGCCTGCCGGGCCGCGGGGCTGGAGCCCATGGTGACGCTGCACCACTTCGTGCACCCGCAGGTGGGGAAGGCAAGGAAAGAGGAAAAAGGAGAGGGGAGGGAGGGATGGGAGGGGAAGGAGCGAGGAGGACGGAAGGGAGGTGGAGGGCAGGGAGTGAGGGGGCGGGAGGGAGGACGGGACCGGGCCGAGCATGCGCGACCGAAGACTCGTCCGCTCCGACCTCCCCTTGCAGTGGTTCGAGGCGCTGGGCGGCTTCGCCAAGGAGGAGAACATCCGGTATGGAGGGGTGGGAAGCGCAGGGGCCTGGGTTCGTTAATGGGCCAGGCATGAGCCCCGTCGCGCTCGGCGCTGCGGGACCAGCAGGCTGCTACTGCCGGGCATGCCAACCGCCCCTCCTTTCGTGCCTTGCCCCCAGGCACTACGTCGACTGGGCCACCACGGCCTTCACCCTCTTCGCCCGCCACCGCATCACCCTGTGGGCCACCTTCAACGAGCCCACAAGCAGCGCCTTCACCGGCCACATTGTCGCCATCCACGCGCCCGGCCGCCTGGGGGCGGTGGCCACCGCCGGCCGCGTGCTGCTGGGCATGCTGCGCGCGCACGCGGCGGCGCACGCGGCCATCAAGGCGCTGCCGGGCGGCGAGGGCGCCATGGTGGGGCTGGTGCACCAGCAGATCCGCTTCGAGCCGGAGGGTGAGCGTGGGAGGCACGCGAGACACGAGTCGAGGTAGAGAGGCAGGGACGGCAGAGAGGGCTGTCACGAGCAGTGCCGTTAGGCTGGGTTAGGCGGCTGAAGGCTCCGTGCAGACAGCTGCAAGCGCATGTACGCAGAATCCAGGCTGACTCGCTTCCTGGCTGTGTGCTTGTGCACAGCTGCGATACCCCAGCCCCTCGCGCTGCTTGCCACCTGTCACCCACTCCAACTTCAGGCACCGGCGCGCTCTACGCGCCCGCGACATGTGCGGCCGAGTGGCTGACGCACTGGTTCGGGTGGCACGTGGTTCACGAGTGGCTGCTCACCGGCCGCTTCGCGTGGCGCCTGCTCGGCAGCATGCTCACGGCCCAGGAGCCGGGCGGCCGGCCGCCCTGCGACTGGTGGGTGCTAGGGCGCGCGCTGATGCTGGCCAGCCTGTGGCTCGGCTGCCGTGGCACCCGAATCGTTTCCCAGGCCACCCAAAGTACTATCCCCTCACCCGGATGCAGGCTGGGGCTGAACTACTACACGCGGGTTGTGGTGGACTGGCGCATGCGCTTCAGCTGCCGGCCCGGGGAGGTGGTCACCGACATGGGCTGGCCCATCGTGCCGGAGGGGCTGCACGAGGCCATCGCACACAGCTCGGAGCTGGGGCTGCCCATGTACGTCACGGAGACGGGCATCGCGGACGGGCGGGACGACCGCCGTGGGCCGCTCATCGCCGCATACTGGGAGCAGGTGCGAGGCAGGGATGGCGGGGAGGCATCGCACCGGGTTGGGCGGTTGGCGTGAGGGATGCAGGGACTGTGGAGCGGTGCTTGAGGCACGGCGCGTCCGGTGCAGCTACTGCGACAGCGGAAGAAGAACGGCCCTGGGCTCTGGGTCTCCGGTCCAGCTACACCGCTCCCACGTTGCGGGCCCACCGCGTCACGCCCCTCACCCCTGCCCCCCTGCCCCCGGCCCCCAGGTGTCGTGGTGCCTGCGCGAGGGCTACGACGTGCGTGGCTTCTACTACTGGACCCTGCTGGACAACTACGAGGTGGGCGAGGGAGGAGATAGAGCGAGGAGGCAGGAGGGGCCAGCACCGCGGCCGCACGGAGGGCGCTGGCAGACCAGGGCGCCGTGCCCGTCACCCACTACCCTGCTGCCGCCCTGCCCCGCCGCCCTCCCTTGCCTCCCTCACCCCAGTGGCACCACGGGTACAATCTCAAGTGAGTCCCGCCGGACGTAGGTAGATTGGTTGAGGTCTGTGTCGACTGCCGTCGCGCACTCGCATCTGTCTGCTCAGCTGGTGACAATGTGCGCCATGGCAATTGAGCTGGCAAAGAGGGCATCCACACGTCTTGGCTGTACGTCACACATTGACATCCACATTCCTGCCTCTCGCCGCCGCAGGTTTGGGCTGTTCGAGTGGACCGAGGCGCCCGCGCACCCGCACGCCAACTCCTCGGCGGAGGCGCAGGAGGCCAAGGCGGTGCGATCGCACATGCACGCGGACCCCTCGCTCGACAGCATCCTCGCCCAGGACCTGCGAGGCCTGATGCGCGACAGCGGCAGCAGCGGCAGCAGCAGCGCCGACGCCGCTGCCACCGCCACCGCCACCATTGTAAGCATCTCGCAAACCGGCACGCCCGTCTGGGGCCTCCGCAAGGCCGCGTCGCTAGGCGACGGCGGCGACGGCTCCACCACCGCCACGGCGGAGGCGGCGGTGGCCGAGGCGCAGGCGGCGGCGCGGCGATGGCCGGGCCGGCGGCTCCGCCAGGGCTCCCTTGAGCTGGTCCGCCGCTACGCCGCCACCCCCGACGCCCTGGACGAGGCGCGGCTAGCCATGGCGTCGACCGTGTGGCCGGCGGTGCCGCTGCCCGAGGCGCTGCGCAAGCGGGCGGCCAGCGGCGGCGGCGGCGTGGTGAGCATGGCCTGGGGCGCTGCGGCGGCGGTGCTGCGAGGGGCGGTGGCGGTTGCGAAGGTGCCGCTCGCTGCGGTGGGGCTTGCGTAGACGAGCATCAGGGGAGAACTCCTGGTGAGCATTGCGTAGCGGAAAGATATCGCGAAGGCGAGAGCGAGGTTGATATGGTGGCGGGGGGCGGCGGTAGTTATTCGTTGTGACGCTTGGGCTGGAGTCTGGAGGGCAGTTTGCTGCTGCGGCCCTGAGCGCCCGAGGGGCGAGGGCATGTGGGCTTGTGGGCGCGTGGGCTTGCTGAGCGTGGTTGGAGCAGGGCTGTTTACGCGGATGCGCTTGCCTTGAGAGGGTATTGATGTTGTCGGGCATCACGCTGCAAGCCATGCACATGGCGGGCTGCCGGCGGTCGGTATTGATGTACCGAGAGGACCGCAGGTAAGGCGCTAGCTCGGGACAACAGGGGTGTGAGTGACATGCGACTCCAAGGCTGGGTGTGCTAGCGGCCGCAGGGGGCGAAAGAAGCAAGGCCGGGCGCGGGAGTCTTGGGTCGACACGTTACATGGAAGAGCGGTGGGCGTTGGCTCACGCCCGCATGCAGGTGAAAAGGTCTATGCTGGCCTTCCTCAGACGAGGGAGGGGCTCAGCTTGAGCAAGCCCAAGGGCAGAAGGAAGTCCAAAGGCCGCTTACGGAAAGTGCAAAGTTGCTTCTATAGCAAGCGTCATTCGCCGATACGGTACCAAAGATAGTAACCACATGCATGTTTGAAATGAAAGACCTCACAATGAAACGAGCAAGTCAGGCCATTGTTTGTCCGGCGTGTGGCCGGCTGTTCTGTTGTTGCCTAATCAAACGCTACCTGCCATCTCTCTGCGGAACAGCTTCGCTCCGTAGCGGCGCTTACCTAGAATTCCCTCTGCAGCTGTTGTCTAGTAGCACTACCATACGCCAACAATACGCCCCGCCGTACTCATACAGGACTCCGCTCAGTCTTCAGGCGCGGCACGCATGTCACTCCCTCGATGCGATTCCTCCCTAACACCAGCCTGCCAGACCCCCCAGCTCCACGCCATTACGTGCTCAGGCGCTGCCGCCGCTGAGCGGGAAGTTGCCCGCCTCGCTGGCGTCCGCCGGCCAGACCACTGGCAGCATCTTGTGGCGCGCGGCGGCGCCGTCCTTGCCCGCGCTCACGGCCGGCAGCCACTCTGCGTTCCACGGACACAGCACGGGTATGTACCAAGCGGTCAGAACGTGGGGCCGGGTGCGCAAGATAGCTGCCCGCGTGCCCGCGGCCACGGCAGCCCCCGGGTTCCCACGCCAGGTGTGCCGGGGACCCAACGCACCCGAGTAGCTCTCGACGTCCTCGTTGTGGAGCAGCTCGCCGCGCACGCTGGGGTCGGAGCGCCGCGCCAGCACGCGCGAGCCATCCGCGAAGAACGCCACACTGGAGGTGGGAGCGAGGGCAAGGGCCGGGCAGCCCGAACGCGGCAGGTGAGCGCAGTGCGGCAGCTGTCGAGGTGCGAGGGCGGTGCCAGGACAAGCACGAGCGGGGGTAGGGAAAGTCGACGGGGTGGCCTCACCTGAGCGCCATGCGTGGCGGCGTGCCCAAGGGCTGCGGCGCGGCGCAGTGCAGCGTCCAGCCGTGGTGCCAGGACACGTCGCCCACCTCCATGGGGCCTGCAGCGGGCACGCAAGCACACCGACAGGGTCAGGACACAGGCAAATTGCTCGTTGGGGACAACGCGCCAGCAGCCCACGCAACTGCCCGGACAAGATCACCCTTTAGTCGTGTACGGCATGCCGGGCGTCGAGGAGCACAGCCACACGCGCGCGACGCTTTCTCGGCAGTTGGCCGCACACAAGGCCTGGCTCACAGAGCCGGCGCGCGGTGCTTCTGCCCGCCCGGCTCCCGGCCCTTCTGCGCACCCTGGTCCTTGATGGCGTAGTTGCGGTCCGACAGGTCGCGGCCGTCCATGTTGTGCCAGAAGGGCAGCGCAAAGTCGCGGTGCGACCCCGACGCGAAGATGAGGCCGCTGTCAGGCTGCGCGGCGGGAACGCAGCAGTCAAAGCGTCATGGCCAGCAGGTACGAGAGTATCTACGACACCGACAGCGATGAGAGAGACCGCCGCACACCTGCGAGCTCGAGTCCTTGGACGGCCGGGCGCCGCGCACGGGGCGCAGCGGGATCCACGCCGTCACAAAGTCCTGCGAGTGGGGCCGCGATAGGGCTGTCGTTATGCCAAGGTTTGAGTGCACGAGAGGTGCCGCCGGTCGGTTGCACCCTTGTTTCCACCACGCGCTTTGTTGTGAAACGCGCGAGCGTGGAGAAGGGCATCAGCACCGGAGTTTCAAGACCTTAGCCGGCCGGCGCCTTTCCCATGTGATGCGGCCCAAGCGCAGGGCCCTGGCAGCCCTGGCCCACGAGCAGCCCGGCTGCGGCCCGGCCCTGCTGCTCACGTTGGTGTCAAAAGGGGCCATGCGGAGATCCGAGTGCCAGTTGGTTTGCGCGAAGCCGGGCTCCTTGAGGAACAGCGCGTCCTGCGGGCAAGCAGCATCAAGCAGGGCCACAAGCGTGGGGCGACAACCAGCAGCGGCTCGGCACGAGGCTGCACACACGCGCCGGCGTGAGGCGTTTTGTGCTCACCCCAAAACCGGACCCACCTGGTACACACGCACGCGGCGCGCGTCCAGCAGCTGCGCCGCCACCGCCGCCAGCTCCGGGCCCAGGGCCACCTGCGGTATAGTAGCAGAGCCTCCATCAGCCAGACCCAGGGAACAGCTCCCACATGCCACGCAATGAACCACATCACAGCACGGGGTAGTTAGACGGAAGCCCCTCGCCCATGGCCCGTGCGTCTGGCGAGCAGGTTGACCGGGGCCCTCCCTGCCGTGGAAAGCCCAAGCCCACTTGCCCGCGCGACCAGGCGGTTGATGCGGTGAAGGTTGAAGAACTGCAGAAACCCAAGCTCGTCCGAACTCTGCTCGGCCAGCACCTTCCGCGCCTGGGCCTCGCTGGTGACCGACTTGGGGTCCACGTCCGGACACAGCACGCGGATGCGGTGCCGCAGCGAGTCCAGCTTGCGGGCCCCAACCTCGCCCTCGCACGCGTAGCGCAAGTTGCCCACCTGGCGGCGATGGACGGGGAAGGGATGGTGAGAGGAGGGGGCGGGCGCTTGGCATGGGGCGGAGGGCGGCAGGCATCAGCGCGAGCGCCCATGCAAGGCGGACGGCTTGGGATGGCGCCGCGCGGTGACTACGAAGACAAGGACAAGCAGGCTTCTGCTCACCATCTCGGCCGGTAGCAGGCTGCGGGGTGGCGGGGGCAGCACGCGGGGGAGAGATGAGGCGCCACGTGACAGGGCGCAGACGGGGCCCGGACTGGGCGCCGCAAGGGGGACCCAGGCCCAGTAGCAGCCGGCCCCCCCCACACACACCTGCGCGTCACCACGAAGCCGTCCCGCTCGTAGCGCAGGAGCACGGAGTCCGCGACCTTGTACTCGGTTGTGGAGGTTGGGGAAGGAGGCCGCGTGGTCCGCACCCGCGCCGTAACCGAGCGCACGGCGACCGTGGACTTGGCACTGGCCGCTCGGCCGACGATTCCGGTGGCAACGCCGGCGGCCGCAGCCGCAGGCGACGTCATGCCGACGCCCTCCCACCGGTTGGTGCGTTGCCCCCCTGCGGGGGGGGGGACGGACAGCGGTCAACGACTGGCGCCGCGCGTTGACGGGAGCCACACTTTGTGAAACTGGGGTTCAGATGTGAACGCCTTTCCCCGATGAACGAGCGCGAGAAAGTCTTGCCTGTACCTCGGCAGGTACAGGCCTTACTTGCGGGAGCCACATTGCCACGCAGCGTCGCGGCGTCCCCCTCCTCCTCCCAGCTCGCAGCCGACGAGTCAAAGTGACGCCAGCTTCGGCTAGCGCTTCGGCTTGCGCTCCGATGCGGGCTAGGTGCTGTTGCGGCGGCACCACAGGAGACTGACCGCTGCTGCACTGGAGGGCTAGGCTTCGTTGGCTCCGGTCGCAAGGGTACAGTAGGCTTCGTCGACTCCAATCGCGAAAACGCTCTCGCGAACTGGGGTGAGGACATCGCTTTTGTAGTCTCAGTCACGGTTCTTGCAGGCCACAGGCTGCTGTGGAGCAGTGGATAGTGTAATGCAGCAAGCGTTTGTAATTTGAAGGCGATGCCAGCTGATGCAGTGGAAGGTCGCTCCCATTCATACCCCCACGCGCAAGCGCTTCCCCCCTCAGCGTTGACCCTCCGACTACCGACCAACTGACAACATTTCGGGGCGATCAGCGCAGCACCCTAGCACCTTATTGTAAAACGCAAGTTATCTGCGCTTGTTACAGCTTTCTGCGTGCCTTAAGGACGCCGACGCCGGTGCGCTCCGGTGCCGACGGGGCTGCAACGCGTCGCGACTCCGGCCGACCAGGGGAGAACTCCCCTGCGGCCGGCAACATAAGCAGCAAGCAAAGGCCCAAACATGATGTGTCGCGGGGGTGAATGAAGAAATATGCAGGGCATAGTACGAGCAATAGCCCACCAAGCCCACGCCCTGGTACCAGCTCGTGCAGCAGCTGTAACCAGGCTGTGACCATTTCTTGTGTGCTAGGTGCCCAATTGCCCAATTTGGTTATTTACTGCTGGCTAGTGCCTGGTGGCGTCTGGTGAGCCATGGCAGGACCTGGCAGGACCTGGCAGGACCTGGGCAGGACTAGGTCACCACTGGCTGATGAGAGAAGCAGCAGCGCTTATCCAATCGCGTTAGCTCTGGGCCAAAGTCTTGACACCCTCCACAAGTGCTACTGTCGAGTGTGCACATGATAAGCACCTGAGACGACGTGCAGGGTTGGGCCGTGTGTCCAGGGGGAAGCGAGGGGGCCATGCTTGGGTACGTGCCTTGACGCAAGACGCCAAGGAGGCCAAATTCGGCCCAATCGCACTCGTTTAGTATCTCTGCCTCACATGCCGCCCATATAAAACCCAACTGGGCTGACCATGGAAGGGGCGCCTGCGGCAGCTGCTGCTCCAGCGTTCCCTAAGACCGTTGAAGAGATTTTTGAAGACTATCAGCAGCGTAGGGCAGGCCTCCTACGGGCTCTGACGGACGACTTGGAAGAGCTCTATCAGGGATGTGACCCGGAGCGAGACAACCTTTGCCTCTACGGTGCGCGGACTGGCTCTAGCAGCTCCTACGGCTATTGGCAATGTGCTGGCTGTCTTCGGACGCTTGCGGCAGCGACAGTCAATCCATGTCTGAGCCTGCGTCGCCAGCCTCTCTGCTGGCGCATACGCCCTCTCCTGTCTAACTATGCCAAGTAACACGTTATGATTCATTCCTTTGGTCGTCGGGCAGGCACGCGTGAAGGGAACTGGGCGGTGGAACTTCCCGCCGAGGAAGTGCCGCCCGAGTTGCCCGAGCCGTGCTTGGGCATCAATTTTGCCCGAGATGGCATGCAGAAGGTGCGCTTGATTGTATTGCCGGCGTGTCGATTGTCTGCATGCCTATCGTGCCACGACGCTACACTCGGCGCGCCCGCGTTGAAACGTTGCTACCGTGCCTGCAGCGGGACTGGGTGGCGCTCGTGGCCGTGCACTCGGACTCGTGGCTGCTCGCGGTGGCGTTTTTCTACGCCGTAAAGCTCGACGCCGCTGGCAGGTGCGGGCGAAGCATAGCCTGGCGCGAAGGTTTAGTCTGAGCGTGCGAGCGAGCTGGCAGCTGGCATGCGCGCGCGGCATGCACGGGTGCGCGTATGCCTCACAGCAGCAGGACGTTCCATTACCCCGGCCATGCGCTTCTTCTGGGCATCACGCACCTTTCCTGGCAGGGGCCATGGATTGAACACATCAAATGCACCATGCCGTGCTCTTGCACGGAGGGTCCGGGCCCCTTGCTGAAGGGTTCGCCTCCCGTGCCGCCTTGCGCAAGGCCCTCTGTAGCCCCGTGGTCCATGTCGCGGGTCGGCCCTTTGGCAGGACGCGTAGCTGGGGCCTACGCAGAACGCTTGTGGGGTTGTGGGATTTTGTGTGTGCAAGTGGCACCACCAGACCCTGGCCATCACGGCATGCACGTCTCCACCCTCAACACGCAGGGCCCGACTCTTCAAGAGCATAAACTCCCTGCCGACGCTGTTTGAGTCGGTCAGCCAGCGGAATAAGTACAAGACGCAGGCGCCAACGACGCAGACGGGGCCCGTTGTCAAGAAGGTACGTCGGACCCCTGCGACGGGGGCCGTGTGCTTCGTGGGTTGTTTCTGCTGCCAGCCAGCCAGCTTGTTGGCACGTGCACCATGAACCCGTTACGGTGGCGCCACGGACTGCTCCCACGCTGTGGCGGCAGTTACAATGTGCCCTTATTGCGACTTCGTATGGCACGGGTGGCGTGTCCGGCGGGCACCGATGGAGGCACGTGCCTGCTACCGCTCGAATTGCCGCCGCCCACCTGCCCGGTCTGCGCAACAGAGCAAATTCGAGGACCGCCCGACGGAGAGCAAATACCCCTCGGGGCGGTTGCTCAAGGCCGACGACGTGTCGCCGGCGCTCAAAGGGCGGCAAGCCGAGGTAGGACCCTCGGCCGCCCGCATGCTGCTGGCTGTGTCACGGCGGCCCTTGCGCCTCCTTGCGACAACACCCCACCTGGGCCCCCACACCACAGCTCTTCTGGCCCGACAACCAGCTTTGGTACCTGGTGGAGATCATCAGCGTCAATGCCAAGACCAAGCAGGCCAAGTGAGCGAGCGTCTGGAGCCGTGGCGTGTCTCGTAGGCGTGTGCTGTGTTGCATGTTCGATGGCTCCCGTAGTAGCGGACCCCGCCTGATGGCTGCTGCTGTACCTCCATGCCCTTGCCGCAGGATCGTGTACGCGAGCGGCGAGGAGGAGGACCTGGACCTGGCGGAGATTGTGCGCGAGGGGCACATGGCGCTGCTCTAACCATGGCAGGGGCGCGCATACTGGGGGCAGGGATGGCGGCTTCGAGGCGGATGGGGTGGTGTGGGGTGTCTGCTGCGTGGGGCCGGGGCGCTCGAGGGCTCCGGGGAAGTACCTGGGCAGCGTGCGGTGCACGCCTGGGGTGGTTGTGAGGCCCGCATGACGGGTCGGGGCGCCGTAGCGCAGCCGCGATGGGAGGGTGGGATGCATTGAAGTGACGAACTGCGTGTTGTTGTTTGGTCGGACCTCGCTGACCCGCGCGTGGCATGACGCTGACCGCTCTGACAGGTATGGGATGCACTGACGTGGTGGGGCGCACGTGAGCTGCCGTGTGCGGCGAGGTGCTGCGTGTTGTGGACTGAGGGCGTTGACTACCGTTACAGATGGTGGCTGGGTGGCTACGTCAAGTGTGGCGTTCCGGGGAGTTGGTGCTGGGTACGGAGCCCAGGGGCCAGAGCGCGTATGCGCTCACTATGCCGGATATGGCTGGACGCCCATGTAATTGTGGTACAGACATTGTGCCCTGGGGCAGGGGAGCCCCCTGTTGTTGGCCTCCTCACACGCTCACAGCCACTGACTGGCAGTCCCCTGGGAAGCCTGTGTTGTTATCACCACACTGGCTAGAGCACCTGCCGTGCAACGCCCAGAGCACCAGGGGCCAGCATGGGTTGTGACCTGTTTTGGGGGAAAGGGCTCTGAAAGGGTTACGACGGCAGCGATGGGTCTGCGGGTGCCGCCTTCACACATGATGAACGATCATGCCAGATATAATGCCAAATATATTTTGACTGTAGCACTGTGCGGCGAATGTAGACGCTGCTAGTCGCATACCTATCGGCGTGCCGGCCTTCGCATGTGCGCGAAAGCACGCAAGACAACTAGTTGCCATGTGCGGTATAGCACTGGGCTGCTACCATAGATCCAGTGATGTCGCTGTTGAAGGCGCGGACGACGCAGCCGCTGACACGCAGCAGCGCTTACCCCTCGAGTCACTCCTGCCGGGGCTCGCAGCGCGCGGCCCCGACCACGTCGGCACAAACCTAGCCTGCACCTATGGCGACATCCAGCTGCGCTTCACTGCATCGTTGCTGCAACTGCGTGGCGAAGAGCCGCGCCGCAGTCCATGTACCGACGCCCATGGCCGGGTGCTATGCTTCAACGGTAAGCAGGAACAGCTTGAGAGCCGGGCGGGGATTGCACTTCTGTACGACTTTCTTACGTGATAAGCAATCATGACAAGCAAGCAGAGGCATACCTGCCGCTATGGCGCAAATTCCTGGCCGCAGGGGAGATCTTTGGTGGCATCTACATCCCACCCGGCGAGAACGACGGCGCAATGTTGCTGGCCGAGCTAGGCTCTGTCGGTACATCAGGTCGGCGCCTGACCTGCTCAGCCATGGACCTGTGGGCCCCATCATCGGCAGGGCGCTGGGCCGGGGCCGGCTTGGCATAGTCACCAGGCCAGTCCTGCACCACAATCCGCCCAGAACCCAGTCTGTACAGGACCCCAAACTTGCAAGCACAGACCGCATCCCTCATCTGCGCCGCACACTGCCACTGTCCTCTGCACCGCCGCCTGCAGTGCCCCAGCTTCTGGGCCGGCTGCGAGGGCCCTGGGCGCTCGTGTTCTGGGATCCCCACGCCCAGCGGCTGTGGTTCGGTCGCGACGTGCTCGGTGGGTGCCGCCCTGCCGCCTCTGCCGCTGCCGCCCAGCCCCTGTGCACACCTGCACGCTGCAATCCTGTGCTGGGATGTTGCTGTCGCTGCCGCACAATGAGAGCTTCACCTCCCCCCAGGGGCCGCAATGACAGACGCCCAAACCCACCACGCACAGGCCGGCGCAGCTTGCTCGTGCACCTGCCGGACGCAGCCGACCCGCGCCTGCTGCTCAGCTCCGTGTCGCCGCTGCCGCCAGCTGACGCCGCAGCGGCTGCTGCACCCCCAGCAGCAGCGGCGGCGCCGCCTGACGGAGGGCCCCGAGGCGCCGCGGGCGCCCCTGGCGGCGGCGGCGACGACGACGGCGGCGACGAGCCCGTCGGCTCCGACGGCTTCTGGACCGAGCTGCCACCGGGCCTGTACGACATAGAGTTCGGGGCCGTGGCGGCGGCGGCGTCAGGGCCGGAGCCGGATCCCGAGGCGGCGGCAGCGCAGCTGCAGGGTGGCCAGGCGCTGCTGGCGGCCGCGGCGCGCACCCCCGAGCTGGAGCTGGGGCTTGCCCTGGGCCCGGTGCAGCTGCGGCTGCGGCGGCACGTGTGGGCGGATGCGCTGCTGGCGGAGGTGGCGGCCTACCGCCGGCCCGAGGAGGCAGCGGCGGATGGGCCTGAGGGCGCTGTCTTGGAGCAGGCAGCTGGCCCGCTAGGAGTGGCAGCGGCGGTGGGCGTAGTGGTGGCCGGCGTCGGCGACACCGGGGCAGCTTCTGGCGACGAGGCGCTGCTGCGGGAGCTGGCACTGCCGTGCCCGGGCCCCGAGCGCCCGCTGCAGCAGCTGGAGCCGGGCGATGCCGCAGTGCTGACGCTGATGAACGTCCTGCTGGTGGGTGCCCTGGGGTTTGGGCTGTGGTAGCGCACGGGGGAGACTACTGGGAGCACGGACACCAGGGGCAACCCAGGGCCTTCGCTGAGCCGGGCCGCCGTCCCCGCCTGCTCCGCCAGGCCGCTGTGAGGGTGCGCTGCGCTGCCATCGAAACGCGATCGCCGCACCCTGCCGCGGCCTTTGCCGCGGCCGCGGTCGCAGCGGAGGATTCCGCGCCGCAGCCCTCATGGCGGCGCCTCGCCGGTCCGCATGACTACAGCCCCGGGGGGTCGCCTGAGATGCTGTGCTCCCATTCGTCCGCGGCCGTCCCCGGCGCGGGCACACAAGCACCGTGGGCGCCGCCGGCACAGCTGCCGGACCCCGCCCCTGTGCTCATCCTGTTCAGCGGTGGGGTGGACTCGGTGCTTCTGGCGGCGCTGGCGCACCGCGCGCTTCCACCGGAGGTGCCCATCGGTGAGCGCGACCCTGGTTTCCCGCATTGCGTCCTTACCGCTTAAAGGGCTGACGCTAGGAGGGTACCTGTGAGAGAAAATGGTCTTTTTGCCGTAGGAGAGAGCGAGCCCGGGACCGCCGAGTAGCTGTGAGGGACCGAGCGGTGTTGCTCAGCTAGCACGACGGTTACGGATCCGTAAGAAACTCACGAAATTACTAGCGCCAAGCGGCGACCGAGCCTAAGACGCGGCCCATCGGCCGCCGTACGACACGTACGCAACACACCGTCCCCCGCCCAATGGCGGGACACACGCTCAAGGCCGAACGCAGGGAACCTTGGTTTCCGTCAATGCGTGCGGAAACCTTCTGTTTCCTGCCGGCGCGGCCACGGAGAGCTGCAATGGGAGCGTATCTGCGGGAAGGCGCCGGCGGTGTGGCTAGAAGCATAGACGCCGTGTGCGCGGGTGTTGTCATTCATCCGTGTTGTGGCTGCCCGCCTGGCCTCTCCCGCTGTCACAGACCTGTCAAACGTCTGCTTTGCCAGTGGCGCGGCCGTTGCCGGCCGCGGGCCCGCGCTGCCGGCCGCGTCGCCGGACCGCGAGGCCGCGCGCTCGGCACTGGCGGAGCTGGCGGCGGCGTGCCCGGGCCGCCGCTGGCGGCTGATCGAGGTGGACGCCACACTGGAGGACGTGGACCGCCACAGGTGCGGTGCTGCACTGCCTGCCGCTAGCGCACCCGACGTTTTGAGTGAAGCTTGTCGCGCCGGCACTGCGCCGCCGTGGCCTCGGCGCTGCCTTGCCCTCGTGCCGCCTGCGCTCACCGCACACTGCGTCCCCGCCAGGCGCGTCTGTCGCGCCCCCGCCATGCCCCGGCTGGGGTGTGCCTTGCTTCTTCTCGACGTTGGCTAACCCCTTCTCTGCGCCGGTGTGACCCCGCCAGACCCCGGCTGCTGGCACTGCTGCGGCCCGCCGCCACGGTGATGGATGCAAACATCGGTGCCGCGCTGTGGCTGGCGGCCTCGGGCCAGGGCCGCCTGCGGCTGCCGCCGGCCGTCGGGCAGCCGCCAGCAGCCCCCGGCTTGGCGCTGCCAGAAGCAGCAGACGGCGACAGCTGCTGCAGCCACGAGGGGACCTCGGCGCCCGCCGCTGGCGCAGGAGGGCCCGAGGCGGAAGGTGACTTCTTCGGCTCGGCGGCTCGCGTGGTGTTGCTGGGCCACGGCGCGGACGAGCAGTGTGCGGGCTACGGCCGCCACCGCACGCGCTTCAAAGGTGCGGCGGGGAGCTAGCGACATCGGCCTCCGGCCCTGGCCTGTGCAAGATGGCATCTTGGTGTGGGCCCGACCCCTAGATCACAAGCATCGGAGAGAGGGTCCCCGAAAGCTGCCCAGCCCTGGCCCCCGCCTTCGCATGCGCCTCGCGCCTCCTGCTGCCCCTCCTCTCCCCCATGCGCCCCTCGCCTCCTGCTGCTCCTCACCCAACACACCCTGCCACACCCCAGCCAGCAGCCGGCCGCCGGCCGCCGGCGGAGCCTTACGCACACCACCCCTGCACCGAAACTGCCTCCTCTGTCCTGTATACTCTCCCGCAGCCGGCGGCCTGCCGGGCCTGGCTGCCGAGCTGGGCCTGGACATGCGGCGCATGTGGTTGCGCAACTGCGGCCGCGACGACCGGCTGGTTGCGGACTGGGGCCGCGAGGGGCGGCACCCCTTCCTGGACGAGGGCGTGGTGGGGCTGCTGCGGGGCGCCACCGCCCTGGCCGACATCGCGGGTTGGTAGCATTGGGTGGGCGGCCCGTGGGCCGCGAACACGCAGCGGCTGGGACAGCATCTGCGTGTTGGGGCGGCATTGGGTCGTGCGTAAAAGGCAATCAGGGACTCCTTAAGTTGGGTGCGCCAGTGCGGGTAGCGAAGCCCAGCGCCGTTCCGAAGGAACTCAATGGCCCCAGCCCGGTCACCAACATGTAGGTTACCTGGCGTTTGGGTGCGTGGCGTCGTGGGACGGCAGCCCGCAGCACCCGCCGTGTGTGTTGATTGCTGGGGTCCGTGCCTCGCTGCGGCTGTGTGCAGGCAGCGCGCGCCAGGGCCCGGCGTGTGGCGTGTGGCTTGCGTTTCAGCGCCGTCTGCCGCCCCTCGGCCCTCAGACCTGACGCAGCCAATCGGCCAGGGCGACAAGCGGCTGCTGCGGCGGGCGCTGGTGCTTCTGGGGCTGCCCCAGGCCGCGGCCCGGGCCAAACGCGCCATCCAGTTCGGCAGCCTGCTGGGTGAGCGAACACCCCTCCCTGGGGCGTGCGTGGGTGGGCTATCGCGCTGTCCTGGTGGGGCGCTACGCCTACGGAGCGACGGGACCGGGACGCGGAGGCGTCGCGGCCAGCGGGTCATGGCGGCCGGAGGCGCAGGGCCTGGGACACGACGGGAAGGGAGCGCGTGAGGAGAGGTGGGCCGGGGCCGGGGCTTGCGTTCGAAGGCAGTGACAAGGGCCTTGGCTGCTGCGCCGCAGGCAAGCTGTGCAACAGGCGCGACTTCGGCAGCAACCGCGCCGCCAACCGCCGCAACGCCGGCAGCGTGGCGCTCGCGGTGCGCAATGAGCGTCACGGCAGGGTTGCTGGGTCCTGGAGGTGGACGGGTGCACGGGCAGGAGTGTCGTGGCGCGGCTGCGGGCCACGGCTGGCTGCCCGTGCGCATGTGCCCAGCCAGGTGACGTCCCGCCCACACCTGGCTGCGCCGCGCGTCCGGCCGCTTGCCCCACAGGACGTACCCCGACAGGCGTCATGAGGGCCTCCGTGCACCGCCGGACTTCGCAGGGCAGCCGCGAGAGCCTGGCGGGCCGGCGGTGTGGATGTGGCCGCAGCCGCGCTCCTCTTTGCACCGCTGGCACGGAGCTTGCGTGACGGGTGCATGGTAGTTGCGGGCTGTGGCATACCGGCCGGGGGGGTGTCGCGTGCGCCTGCAGCGGGGAAGCACCGGAAGTGGGCCAGGGTGCTGAGGCCTCTGGGCGCTGGGGTGGCAATTGTGAGCGCCATGCAGCTAGGCAGCATCGGCCAAGGCTGTGGCGGGCGCGGCAGCGACTGCGAGTGCGGCCCTCGCCCATTTGGACCGCGGCACGGCCAGGTCTCCGACGGCAGTGGCGGCCGCGTCAGTCCGGCCGTGGTCGGGACGCAGCTGTGGCTGTCCTGGCGGCGAGGGCCGGCTCTGGGGGCTTGGTGGCAAATGCGGATGGTTGCGGACGGTGCGCGGACCGCACTATGACACGCTGTGTTGCACGAAGGCCGTTCGGACGCTAGCGGCAGCACGGCCCTTCGGCTCCTACTTCGCGCTGGCGTGCGCGCGCCGCTGCCCTGCCTCCGAGCCCCGCCCTCTGCTTGCGGCAGCGCTTCATGTGCAGCGCGCGGCCCGTGGCCAGGCGCTGCCTAGTGCCTGCCGCTGTTGCGGCCGCCTGCTGCTGCGGTCACGCGCTGTCGATGGGCATAGACGCAGTGTGGCTTCGCAGCCATCGTGTACAGGGGGGCCTCGCTCAGCCGGGTTTCCGATTACAACCAGAAGGATGCCAGCCGGGTTGGTGTCATGCGGCGCGTTGGGTGTCGAGGCCGAGATGTGGGGAGGGGCGGTCTCGGGGGTTGGGGCGCGCCGTGCGGCGCATGAGCTTGCACGGCTGAGCCTGGGGATGCAGGCGGCGTGATAGCGGTATTGCGGCACACTAGGTGACCCAGCCCAATGACGTGCGGGGGCAGCTCGGCCTGCCGTTGGAGGGGAACTGGCCCAGGGCCTAGGCCACTTACCCACTTCCCAGGAAAGAACTGGCCCAGACCCTGATGTACCCCCTTTCGACAGGGCTACACTTGTGGTAGGGCTGTTTGTCCACAGCGGTATGGTCGCAAGCCCCGGGGCTGGTTGCGATCGCTGGGCCCCCTGTAACGTACCGCGTGCTATACTTGTCACACTTTGGCGGTTTCCGCAGAGTGTGTCGTAGTTCCCCGCTGCGGTGAACGCCACGGCGGGCTCAGGCGCGGCCCGTGTGAAGCACCGGAGGGGCCAGCCAGGGCCAGCAGTGCGCAGCCCTCGCAGCCCCGCGTGGACAGGAGTGGCGGAGACGGGCGGAGAAGGAGGCAGTGCGATTGCCGCCGAAACGCGATCGGCCACTTCCGTAACCCGCCAGCGCCATGGCTCCATGATGACCATGAAGCAACTGGTTAGTGCGTAGCACCAACACGCCAGACGCGTGTCAGGGCAGGGAAGCGCGGTGCCCGTACACTGTGAACGTTGCGTTAAGACTCTGTCCACAACAACGCTACATGCTGCTTCAACTTTGATGCGAAAATTATTCATCGCGAGCAGGCGAACATTGGGCTTACGGTGGCCGCACTCAGGAACCTTGGGCCAGCTTTACTCCGCATCACTTGCTATTTGCTGCAGTCCTGTCTACTACATAGCTCCACTCCAGCCAGCTGAACACGGAAGCGTGCTCCCTTCCGCCACGCCGATGGCAAAACTTCTCCCACTACGGGACTTGTTGACGTGCAGTCCCCATACCTATCGCTGACAGTGACGACGTGACTGGCCTCCAGGCCTGCTTGCGGGTGAATCCGTCGCGATGTTGCACGCCGCTCTCCTCGGTTCCGCTGCCCCGGTACCATCAGCGCACGCTACGTAATATGGCAAAACCAGGAAACTTGCGTGTGTGACCCGGAAACGGTTTCGCGCAAGTTGCCGACCGCCAGCGGTTCGCCCTGCCGCTCGCAGCTACCCGCTCCCTGCCAGGATGGGAGCGTTGCCGGAATGGGTGCCTCGGCACCCTAAGGACGTGGTGAGAGGAGGCGGGGGCTCGTCTGGCACCGTACACACGGCGTTTCCGGCGCTCGTGCCACGCCTCCCTGCCCTCCTCAGCCCCTCGCCTCACTCGTACCCTGGCGCAGATGCCGGCGTGCATGTATCGCACCACCCTCGCCGGTACGTGGTATGGTACGGCGCTGAGAGGATGGTGCCTCACAGCCAAGCCCACTGCGTGCTCAGCCAGGCTGCGCGCTGCTTAGACGCGGCAGTCAGCTCAACAGAGCTCACATGCCGCTGCTGCCGTGGCTCAGCTGCCTGCGCCGCGCTCAACCCCTGACCCGCGGTTGCCGCAGTTGGAGGCTGGTCCGTGGGCGCCTGGGCGCGGCTGCACAGTCCGCAGATCCTGACGCAGACATATGTGAGTAATGCGATGGTGAATGCATTAGGGTGGGACGATGTCGGTCCGCCTCGGCCCGCGGGGCCTACCCGCTGCCAGCCGCGCACAGCCCGCTCGCGCGCCAGCCTCCGCTGCCGAGCATCCGTGACCCGCTGACCCCAACTGGTCTCCGCCCCGCCCTGCGCTCAGGTGGTGCGGATTCTGCTGTTCCGCGTGGTCATGCTGCTGCTCAGCATCCGCGAGATCGATGCCAGCATCTCGCGCATCGGTGAGGGAGGGCGCGCTCTGGCGCTGGCGCCTGCCGGCAAGGGACCGCGATCCCACGGTCGATGCCCGCACCTCCGCCAGCTGCTTCACGGCCGCTGCCGTGCAGCCAGCCGCACCCCACAGCTGAGGCCTCGGACCCACAGCTCCGCTGCGCCGCCCCGCCCACCGCCCCGCCCACCGCGCTGCCCACCGCTGCAGCTGGCATGGCCCCCGAATGGACGCTCCGCGACCGCTGCCTCATGGCGGCCCTGGTGGTGCCCATCATCTCCTCGCTGATGGGCTTTGCCTGGCCCTGGCTACATATGGTGCGGCCGCACACCGCACGCCGCAGTGGGGGGGAGGGGGAAGGGGCGCAGAACGGGGCAGGCCGACAGGCGCTTTGGGGCCGCGAGGGGCGAGGCTGCGGCCGGCAGGCGCAGGCTGTGCGGCAGGGGCAGAGCATGGGCGGCAGCTGGCGGGTTGCCAGGCGGGACCCCAGGCGCCCGAGCAGGCGACGGGCTAGGTAGCGGAGCATACCGCCGGGCGGGCGGCTGTGCTGGTCCCCATCCCCGACCTGGCCATTGAAAACCTGATCGCCCAACCCCTGCCGCTACCCTGCTCGTCGACCAGGAAATGTATGAGCAGGTGAGCGATCGTCAGCTGGGTTCGCAAGCGCCCGAGCAGCAGGGCATGAGCGCGTGCCTCTGCTGCGGGCCTCACGTTGCTGGCGCCAGCGCAACCCAGCTGCTGCACCGCTCCCTACCGCCGCGCCCACCACTGCTGCTGCCCGACCTACCGCCCTGGCTCCCCTGCTGAGCAGTTTGTTTCTCCCTCGGTACATGTCCTGCCTCCCCTGCGCAGCGCTACAAGTGCATCCACAAGTTCCTGCTCATGCTGTGGCTGGTGTCGCGGGTGGCGCTGCATGGCGCCGCGCGCGCCTGGGTGGCGTCCAGCCCCAAGAGCCACCTCATCCTCGACGCGTTCATGCACATCCTGCTGCAGGTGGGTGCGGCGCCCAACCGCAGCCAGGAGCTACCAGGTTGCTCCGGCCCCGGCACGCTCTGGACCCGACGGCCTAGCGCCGGCCACGGGCCCCTGACAGCTCTGCGCTCCGCTCCCCACACGCCCCGCACACCCCGCACGGCCCTGCCGCCCCGCACCATGGCGCCGCGTTGCCGGCCCACCGGCAATGTACCCCCACGCGACCTGCCTCCCCCACACCTCCCCGTGCCGCCAACTCTGCACCTCCCCGCCTGCACGCCTCTCCCGCCGCCCCACCACACATCTCCAGGACCCCGCGGCCGACTGCCTGGGCAAGCTGGCGGTAATGTCGCTGTCCTACTACGTCGCCTCGCTGCTGTCGGGTGCGGCCATCGCCGGGGGCCCGCCCTCCTTGACGGCGCTGGTCAGCCACGGCGAGTTCTACGTCAGCGTCTTCTTCCTGGGCATGGTCGTGCACAGGTGGGTGGGGCTGCGGTTGGGGAGGGGTGGTTGGGGAGGGGTTAGCGACAACCACACGCACCCGTCGCAACGCACCTATGAGCCCCAACCGATGCTTGCTTCTGCGGTTCCAGGCCACCACACGCAACACACGGGGCACTGGCTCCAATCCGGGTCCGGCCGCATTCTGCCGCTCATCTTCCCACACGTCCTGCTGGCCGCCCTACCGCCCTCCCCCCTCCCAAACTACGCCGCACAGGGCCTACGACGCGCTCATGGGCCCTCGCGAGCAGGCCGTGTTCCTGCGCCACCTGGCGCAGCACCTACGCACGCTGCCGGCGGCGCTCAAGCTGCACCGGCGCGTGTCGGAGAGCTACGCCTGGAAGCTGGGCGCCGTCGCGGCGCTGGGCGCGGCAGGTTTGGGCCAGTACGCGGCGCTGCGGGCGGCGGGCGCGCTGGCAGAGCGCAGCGGCGTTCAGGTGCGGAGACCAGGGCACGGGCTGGGCGTGCGTCTGGGCTTTGCGGCTCCGTCCGTGTGTGCGCGTGCGCGGCATCGCATCGCCAGCGCCGTGCTTGACTGGCGGGGCCGCCGCTTCCACATGCGCTCGCAGGCGCTGGCGGCGCTGCTGGCGGCCCTGGGCTGCGGCGCGCTTCTGGCCAACGTGTTTTCCGCCGTGGCTGGACGAGGCGGCTTCTACCTTCGCCACCTGGCCCTCATCAACGGCATCGGGTTGTACGGCAGCGCCGCCGCCCGGCTGGCGCTGCTGGCGCTCGAGGGCCCCGGCAGCGGACGCAACGCGGCTTTCCGGGGCTATCTCGCCAGCCTGTTCCTGCTCATCTCACACGAGCACAGCATGCGAGCGTTCGCGGCGCAGGCCGCGGGCCTGGCGGCCGCCTTCGGCGGCCTCCACGCGCTGCTTGGCGGCGCCACGGGAGGCGGCGCCGCCGCCTGGCCGCTGCAGCTGCTCCTCGCGCAGCGCGAGTTTGCGGTCGCGGCGATCCTGGCGGCCGTGCTGTACCCGTGCTTCCGCATCGGTCAGCTGTCCGACGTGGACGAGGAGGTGCTGCTGGACGCGGTGGAGCTGGCGAGCCGCAGCGTCGGCGGTGACGCCGCCGACTGCGACGCGCCGGGCGTCAGCACGGTCTGCGGCTGGCACGCGCCCTACCCAAACGTCCGCGAAGCCATCGCTCGGCAGGCCTCCTTCAGCGCCTCCAGCACAGGCGCCCGCCCCGGCTCTAGCGGCAGCGCCGCGATATACTCCAGGGGGCCGTCGGTGGCGGCGATGGCCGCCGCCAAGCGCGAGTCGGGTGGGGCCAGCGGCACCGGCGCCGCCGAAGGCGGCCGGCCGCGGCGCAGCTCGCGCCACGCAGCTCGGCGCAGCCTGGCAATCTACTCCTCGCACGACCCAGGGGTCATGGTGCTCGGAACCATGCCCGTCAGCGATCTGTGCCTGGCGGGGCCCAACGCGCTGCCCGATGGCATGGGCATCAGCTTGAGCGTCGGCGGCCCCGCCACCGCCGGCGGGCCGGTCGCTAGCAAGGTCGGCGAGCTGCGCGGATACAGCTCCCTGCGAACCATGTCTATGACCAGGTTGCCGCCGACGTCGGCGTCGGAGAGGACCTCACTTCATGAGACCCGCCGTGTGGAGG
The DNA here is from genome assembly GCA_001662425.1 of Chlamydomonas sphaeroides. Taxonomy (NCBI): domain Eukaryota; kingdom Viridiplantae; phylum Chlorophyta; class Chlorophyceae; order Chlamydomonadales; family Chlamydomonadaceae; genus Chlamydomonas; species Chlamydomonas sphaeroides. Next base: position 23,164 of record BDDC01001463.1, read on the forward strand.
CGCAGGGCCCTCAGGCGCAGCGGAAGCAAGGCGCCGCGACGGGCGACACGCAGGATGGCAATACGAGCGCCAGCCTGGCGGGGATTGAGAACCACGCGTCGAGCAGCTTGTCGGCGCCGGGGCTGCTGCAGCCGCTTCTGGAGCACGACCCTGCGTGTGCGGGCTACCTTGGAGGCGCGGGCGAGGAGGCTGAGGCGGGCGCTGGAGCCGGCAGGGTCGCGAGCAAGCAGCAGGCGGCCGAGCAACGGCCGAGCTCCGTGCAATCTGTCTGCCCCGTGCAATCTGTTTGCCTGGAAAGCAGCGAGCAGGAAGACATCTTCTACGAGCTGGAGCCTGCGTCGGTGGAGGACAGCCACGCAATCGCGAGCGGCCACCTAGATCTGTTCTCGGTGGCGTTTGAACCTGCACCGCTGGCGCCGCCTACCGGCACCGACACCGGGCGTGGGATATGGAGCAGCAGCAAACTGTCCGCCGGCCCGGACGCGGCCTACGTCGAGCCGCACGTGAATGACGTCACGGATAAGATCACCGGTGTGGTCAGCGGTGCGCAGGAGCAACCGGACATCAGCCTTCGCGGCCTGCTTCGCCCCAGACGGGGCTCGGCGTTCGGTGCGGCGGCCAACCGCAGCGCGGCCACGGAGGACGCGCTGACCAAATGGACCGACGACGACGTCATCCCGCTCGGCGGCATCTCCGACACGGAGGCGGGCGACCCCGCCGCCGCGGCCGCCGCCGCGGACGCCAGCTCGCAGCCCCTGCTGCGCTCCGCGCCAAACCCCTGCATCCTTCTAGCCTCGGCCGACGGCCTGGTGGCCAGTCCCTTCAGCGGCGCGGCGCGGCGCGACCCGCTCTGCTCCGCCGGTCATGAGTCGGTCCGGGTCACCACCACCACGGGCCTCTCTGCCATCCTGAACATGACTCGCAACATGGGCCTGCCCTCGCCCAGCTCACACCACAGCTCCGCCAGCGGCGCGCCGGCGCAGCCTGGTGTGTCCTCCGCCGTGCACGCAACCCCGCCCGTTTGCGGCAGCGTGCCGGCCGCACACCCCGGCGCCCGCACCTTCTGCGCGCTCCCCGCCTGGGCGCAGCCGCGGCAGGGCAGCGGAAGCGGCAGCGGCGGTGGAGGCGCCAGCGGCGCCAGCGCCAGTAGCGTGGCGCAGCTGCCCGACAGCTTGCCCGACGGGCCGCGGAAGCGCGGCACCACAAGCGGCGCCTCGGGGCAGGACGGAACCTGGCGGCCGCCTGTGATGCGGGTATCTACGGTGGGGCTGCCGCTGCGTCGCAGCATCCTGTCCGGACGCGACGACGCGACGGGCGAGCATGCCACCGAGGGAGACCATGGTGCCGACGCCGTGGCCGAGGAACGCGTGTCAGGCACCGGGATGGGCCGCGCCGCTTCTGCCAAAGCGCTGAATGTCCGCAGAACTTCGATGCAGCTTTCCAGTAGCCCCGTGCGTTCCAGCACGACGGCGCTGCCGGACATGACGCCGGCGGCGGCTGGGGTCTCCGCCGCCCGGCTGCGACTGCTGGCGCCGCTGGCGGCCGCCCACGACTCGGCGGGCCCCGGCCGCTGCAGCTCCAACGGCTCCCTGCACTCCTGCGCCGACGCCGCTCCGCCGGAGCCGCCTCCGCCGCTGCGGCAGATGACGGCGGCGGAGGCGGAGGCCGATATCCTGGACGGCCGATCCAACATGCCAGCAGCGCGCCAGCGCGCCATCATCGGCCTGGAGCTCGTCGTCGTGCTGATAATCACCGTCAAGGTCATGGCCGTCGCGTCGCCCGCCTGCGCCGCCGAGGCGGCCGCCCCGCGCGTGCTGCTGCGCCGCTGCGCTGCTCCGGTTGCAGCGGCGCTACTCTACGTGGCGGCGACGCTAACGCACCTGGCGGCGCTGCTGTGGCGCTACACCTCTGCGTGGGCGGAGCAGCGCGAGTCGCTGCGGCTCATGTTCAGCGTGCGCTACGGCGCCGTTGTGCCGGCGCTGCACCTGGCCTGCGCGGCCGCCGGACAGTCCATGGACCCCAGCCCGCTGGCGGGGCTGCTCATCACGTGTGCCGTGCTGGGCATGCTGGGCTTCGGGCGGCGCTTCAGCCTGCGCCTTATCAGCGTGTTGGTGAGGCGGGGTGCTGGGCCTGGGGCGGCTGCAATGGTGGTGCGGGTACGCTCTGCTGCGGCGCTCCTGCAGGGCTGCAATGTGACGTGGCACGGGTGGCCTGCGTGCTGTGAGGCCGGCACCAGCGCCCCTGCTCCCTCCCGCCTGGCCCCTCCCCTGCAGTCCGTTCTGTTCTTCATGCCGCACGCCATCCGGCACTGGCAGACCGACTCGGCTGCGCGCCTGCTGGCGGCGGCGGCGGCCTTCCTGGCAGGCTCCCAGCTAGCCTACGTAGGCACCCTGGCGCTGCACCACCGCCTGGCCAGGTGCGGCTCACCGCCCTGCCCTCGGCCCTGCTGTGCGGTAGTCATGCCCGCCCGCTGGCACCCACGCAGACCCACGTCCGCCTGGCCCCGACGGCCCCCTGCTACGCCCGCAGCCCTGCCAATCGTGCTCCCCTTCGGGTTGCGGGACTTGCCCGCACCTCCACACTTCATCCCTGCCCTGCCCTGCCCTGCCCTGCCCTGCCCTGCCCTGCCCTGCCCTGCCCTGCCCTGCCCTGCC
>BDDC01001464.1:0-15296 GCA_001662425.1 Chlamydomonas sphaeroides
CCCCCACCCCCTGACGGCCCTCAACCCCCCGCCCCCCCCCCCCGCACGCCCACAGCCATCCCCTTCTACAAGTTCTCCAAGGTCAGCGCCATCGCCGACGCCGTGGATGAAACCATCAAGCTTGCAGATAAGGTCACCGAGTTCCGGAAGGTCGGCAAGGTGAGGCGCCGCCCTGGACACGCCGGCTCACGCCCGGGGGTGAGGGCGCTGCTGTCCCACGCACCTCCCGGCCCGCTCGCGGCTCCCCAAGCCGCCAGGGCTGCTGGCAGGGCCCGCAGCTTGCTGTGTCCCTCTCGTCTGCACACTGCGCTACACTGCAGCACGGGCGCGCCCCTTGCCAACGTGACGCACGGCGGGCGCCTGGCGACCCTACCCGCTTGGCTATCCCACTGCGCACGATGCCAGCGTGCATTGTGTGTGTGCCCCCCGTGGCGGGTTCCCTACGGCGCACGCGCGTGCAGTCGCCTTGCTCGCACGGCTGCTGCCCTCGCAGTAGCAATTACGGCCCCTGCCGGCTGCAATAATCCCACCGCAGCTAAATCGGCTGATTCCCGGCCTCAAGACCCGTGTGCTGGGGCTCGTGGCGGATGACGGCCTCGGCCTGGTCAAGAACGTGGTGGGGGCGGTGGCCAACTCCATTAAGAACGTGAGCGCGCCTGCGACACCGACTGCCAGCCAGTAAATCATTTGAAGTTCTGGGATACCAAGCAAGAAGATTGCGCAGTGGCCACCTCGCACGCGGCGCCCATCCAGCCCTTCCTGCCCGTGAGGCCGTGCTCGAGCTTGCCGGGCCTGCACCGCTCTGCCTTTCCCGCAGGCGTTCGACACGGGCGACGACATAGCCAAGAGCGCTGACGACGCCGTTGACGCCGTTGACCAAGGCCTGGCCACTGCACAGAGACTCGACGAGCTCGCAGCGGCCCCCGGCCTGAAGGCCCAGGTTGTGGGTGCTGGCAAACAGGTGCGAGTGCTCATGTCAGGGCCTGGGAGTGTGTTGTGTGAGTTGCGGATCGAACGTGAGTCGGAGTGGGGTTGGGCGTGACAGCCGGCGGCATGCGGCTGGGCGCGCAGGCGGCGGTGACGGGGGCGGTGGGGCTGCGTACGGCAGGCCTGACACCGTGACCCACACCGCGCCTCAACCGCCCATGCCGCGCCCCCCGCAGTTTGCTAAGCAGGTCAAGGGCTTTGGCAAGGGTGTCAAGGTGTGTGTGAGCCTGCCGTGGCCTGCCTCGCGAGGTCAGAGATGACGGGGATTGCCGCCAGAAGCTCCGCCACCGGCTGACGGCAGCGGGCAGGCAGGGGAGGGGCAGTCAGGCAGGGGCAGGCAGGCAGGCAGGGGGCGGTGTTGGATGCCCATGGCCCACTTTGCGCCCCACGCCTGACGCACCGCCGCAGGATACCTTCAAGCTGCACTTCACCAAAGCCAACATTGCCAAGATGCTTGGGCGCACGGTCGACACCATCAAGGATCAGGCCACTCAGCTCGTGGGACTGCCCATCGAAAAGATCGTACGAAAGGTGCGTGCGCGTCCACAACACTGCGCACCGCCGTGAGAGCCTCAGCAATGCCACGGCTTTGGCAGCAGCTTGAAGCCGCCCCGGCTGCCAGAGCAGGCGCCGCAGAGCCACTGCGCCGCTCCGGCAGCCGCTGGCGGTACCCCCAGCCAAGTGGACCGCCCCCGCACCGATTCCATGCCGATGCGCATCGCTGCCCCGCGGTGCCGCCTAGCTACCATGGCCGCCGCCAGCCCCATCCGTCCGGTTACCCACACATCGTTTCCCCCGCCCCGGCCGCAGTACGCCGTCAAATTGGCGACCCGCAAGGCCAAATCCATCCCTGACGATGACACCCTGCCCGACGTGGACGGGCTGGAAATGGGCCGCGGCGCGGGGCTCAGCTTCCGTCGCTCCAACGACACGGAGCAGATCCTGGACCGCATCTTTGGCTTTGCGGGCGCGTGAGTCCCCTGGCAGGCCCCCGAGCTAGCTAACTGCGCAAGGGTTGTGTCAAGGCCCGCTATTCCGTTGCTGATCCCATCGCTTACCCCTCGCAATGACCGCCTTTGTTCCGCGCAGCCAAGTGGACCCCGTGACCCTGGCCGTGGCCCTCACGGAGCTGGAGGGCATGGAGCCGGCCCGCATCTCGGAGCTGCTGGCGGAGATGGTCCGCAGCTACGACCTGTTTGGCGACGACCCGCTGGACGGCGAGGGGCTGCCCACGCCCAAGGTGTCGCTGGACAAGCTCACCGTCGCGTTCAACAAGGTGGGTCCGTGCGTGGGCCCATGGTGATGGGAGCCTGATGCTGACAGGTAGGGGGTTCCTCTTGTCGCGCACAACCCCCACGACACACGCGTGGCACCTGATCGTGTGCATGTGCTGCCGCCGCCGGCCCGCCTGTGCCACGCTGGCCGCAGGACCCCTACGGCATCGGCCCCGGCAACTTTGACATGAGCCGCGACAAGTCGCTGGTGCCGGCCGAGTACCGCCCTGACTCGGCCGACTTTGAGCTCAACCCCAGCGGCCTCAACCTGCTGTTCCCGCAGTGCATTAAGAGCACGCTGGGCGTTGGCTTTGACATCGGTGAGAGGACCAGGCCCGAACGCTGGCGCCGTCCCATCCCAGATGCCGCGCCTGCCCCTGCGCTCGTGGTGCCGGCGCCGCGACTCCCGGCCTCGGGTCCGTCACTGCAGCTAATTAGTCCCATACGCAACGTACCTACCCGCGCCTGCACCCGCCCCAACTTGCCCACAGACATCACCTCGTGCGCCGGTATCGGGGCCGAGGTGTGCCAGCCGGCGCTGCGCGACCGAGGCCAGGCCGGCATCATCACCGACAAGGCAAGCAGCCGCGCTGGGTTAAAGTGGGTTTGCGTGTTCATGTGTTGGGCATAGCCTCCGTAACTCAGCAGCGTCAGTAACAGAGTGCTTCTGCACTTCACTAGCGACATGGCAAGCAGCCGGCCTTGGGCGGCCAACATGTGCGCGCTTGCACGAGGGCGCCTGATGGCGCCTGTAGGGCATCGCTGCGACATGGATTCTTCATGGAGCCAGCCATGTGGGTGTCGTGCCAGGTCGTGTGGTCCCTTGGTTCTGTCCGTACGTGTGCCTTTGGGCCCGCGGCTCCAAGCTTCGTGCCCCGACGCGGCACCGCAGGCCTGGTACAACGACGAGGGCGAGGAGTCGTCCTACAAGGTGCGTTGGCCGGGGGCCGGGCTGGGGGGCGACCTGCAGGCGCCACCGTCCTCACGCCGCGTCGCTTTGCTGTGAGCACACCACACAGCCACGCTGCCCCTGCCCCGTGCGCCTCCGCAGCTGACCCTCACCCGCACCGAGGGCTTCCAGACGTCGGAGGAGAGCACGTGAGCCCACCCGCGAGGGCGGGGCCCCGCTGCTTGCACTTGCATGCATGCGAGCCTACCTCTGCCCACATGCCTTGACACTCTTGACCCTTGACACTCCCTACGTCGGGCCCTCCGTCCCTCCCCCAGGCCCGAGCTGACGGGCACCGATGCCGACATGATCCTGGTGCGATGAAAAAGAAATTAGAAATAGGAATTAGACATAGAAATGGTTACGACACGTGCAGAGCCCGTGTCGTTGAATTAAGGAGGGCAGGCCGTGTGGGGGACAGAGCCCCCACGCCCACCACCGTATCGATTCTGGTGCGATGTATGGGGGGCAGGGCAGGGGTGACATCGCTGACGTCGTGTGGGTGCGCACCATGCCCCCAACCGCCTCGCTGCTGACAAAAACCGCTGCATGCCCGCCTCCCCATGCCCCTCTACCTCTGCCCCCAGGCCCCCACGTTCGCCATCATGTTCATCATCCAGGACCGGCTGGACTTTGACACGGAGACCTGCACACCCAGCGCCCGCCTGGGCATCCCCGGCTGGGACCTGCGCGACAACATGCACGGCACCGCCTGGCACAGGTGCGGACGGGGCGAGGGGTCGGGGCAGAGGTGTGATCCAGTGTTAGGTAGAACAGAACCCCACACGCGGCACAGCACGCCCCTGTCCAAGGTGTGATGTTGTCCACCATCATGCACCTTCACACGGGAGCAAGAATCTTGAAAGGTTCATCCCAATGTTGACCGCCCCTTGAGCATCAACGGTGCCGCTCTTCCCACTCCCTTCTCTCCCCCCCAGCGTGTGGCACATCAAGAATGTTCTGGTCCCCACCATGACTCAGCAGCTGGCCACGGAGCGCGCCAAGCCGCAGGCGGAGCGGAGGGACGACATCGAAAACAATCTGCAGCAGGTGCCTTTCTGCCCGGGGGCGTACCGGGGAGAGATGCGGAGGGAATGGGGTTCGGATGCGTCATTTTCCCATCACGCACGCGCGCCGTTTGGAGCACGCTCCTGTTGTGGCGCTACTACTTAGTCCCTAAAGGGTGGTAGTGAGAAATACCGGGTGCGAGCACAGAGCTCGGGGATAGCCTCAGACGGACGGATGGCGCAGATCCCGATGCACGCCCAGATGGCGTGCACCCAACCGGAGTGTGCAGGGAGGCCGTAGCCAGGTTCCGCTACACTACCAGAGGCATCAGCAGGCCTCGCCACGGCCATCAGAAGGCACGTGACCCGCGGACCACCAGATGTGGCCCGCACCGCACAGAGCGGTGTCAGACAGAGTCAGAGTGTGTGGCGCCCAGGGGCGTAGCCACAACAGCTCCTAGGGGGCTACTGCCGACCGAACCCATCATGCCGCCGCCTGCCCGCCTCCTGCCGCGCCCCTGCTTGCCTTCCGTCCCCAGGGCCTCAACGGCTGGCGAGACATCCTGGCGGTCCACTCGCAGCTGCCCAGCGTCTTCCCCGCCCGCCAGCAGGAGGCCTTCCCCAACTACCAGGTGCGTCTCGGTGGGGCTTTGATGGACCACGATGGTGACGGCCGTCGTGCCCCCGCGTGCTGGCTGCTGACTGCACGTGAGGGCTGCTGCCGTGTCAGCTGCGTCGGCCATGCGGGCTGCGCACTTTGCTGCCACCCGCCTGACAGCAGCTCGTCTGGCGGAGGGACTGGCGCTGCACCTGTAGCAACACTCGCACCAAGTCATCCATGCCGCCTGCGCCTCCTGCCGCAGACCGGGGACTTCAGCCAGGATGGCGGCATCCTGGGCGGCACCATCGAGGGCGTATGGCACCAGACGCTGGACTTCCACAGCCTCAGGTGTGTTGGGTCGTCTGTGCCTGGGGCCGGGCGTGCTTCTGGTGTGGCCGGCGAGGGGCACGCCGAGAGCCGGGGCTGCGGCGCGAGCTGCGTTCACGCGCACCCGCGCCCGGGCTGCCCGACCTCAGGAACCCCGAGGCCTATGAGAGCCGCGCCGTCGACCCGGTCCGGCTGGAGGAGTCGCCGGTGTGGAAGCAGGTGCGGCAGGCGGCGCCGAGGGCCTGCGAGCCGCGCCGGGTTCTCAGCATGCAGCGTGTGTGTGTTCCAGTGTTAGGTAGAACAGAACCCCACAGGCGGCACAGCACGCCCCGGGTAGAGTGGCGCGCCGGCCGTGCGCGAAGGGAATGCGGTTAAATGCACCTGTGCGGAAGCGCAGCCCAGCCTGACCCGGGAGGAATGGCGCGGTGGCCGTGCGGAGAGGGAATGCGGTTGTGTGTGTGGGTGGGGAGGGTGGGGAGGGCTTACGTGCTGCCGGCTGGAGCTGCGGCGGGCGGCTGACAGCTGCCACGGCCCGGCCGCACCTGGCGCCGCACCCTCGCAGGGCTACTTTGAGGGACCCGAGAAGCTGCAGCAGCTTATGCTGCGGACGCAGGTGGGTCGCACGGGGTGGTGCGGGTCGCGGGGAGCCTCCCGCCGAGCGCGTTGCTGTGTCACCCCCAGCTGGGCCGCAGGAGCGCGGGAGCTGCACGCGTCGGGCGCCCGCAACCGTGACCCCTCTGCATTCCCTCGAGCCCCATTATACACTTCAGCTTGGTCAGAGCTGTACATCACCACTCGGCTAGCAAACGCCTCCCTCTCTCCGCCCCTCCCCCTCCAACGCACTACCCCCTCTTCCTCCTGTCTACCCACAACGGCGAGCCCGCCCTCCAGCCCAACGCCCCTCACGGCCCCTTCCCTGCCTCCATTCCCTTTGCCCGCAGCAATACATGGACAACAGCAGCAACACCGGCAACATCGTGGTCCGGCCCCGGGTGCCCGCCGCCATGGGCACGGTGGAGGCGGACCAGCGGCTGGACTCGCTGCAGTCCGTGTACGGCGTCAACTTCAACACGCTGTCGTTCTCGGGAGGTGCGCGGAACTGAAGAAGCGTGTTGCTGTGATCGATCGATGGCGAGGCACGATCGTAAGGAGCGCGACTTTGTTTCGCAAACCTACGCCTGCTGTGTGCAACCCTGCACGCCTGCTCCTCCGCCTCTTGCCCCTCCCATGTTTCTCCACCAGGCGGCGGCAGCTACACCTACAGCTACAAGACATCCAGCAGCCTGACCACCAAGATCCAGTTCGGCATCTCGTTCAAGGTGGGTGGGCGGGCGGCCAGTGGCTTGTGGGCCTGTTGTGGGTGGCGCGGGGGCCTGCTCGACGCACGCTGCTGCGAGCGAGGTGCGCGCGAAGCCCGCCCTGCCTGCCCGCCCTGTGTCAATGCACGCCGCATGGCCTCTGCGTCCATGCCCTCATCCTCGCCCCCCTCAGGACATGTTTGGCTTCCAGGGCGGGGGCGGAGGCGGCACCGGCTTCTGGTGAGCGGTTGGGACCAGCTGCTGATCCCTGCAGGGACCGGCATACGCCTGACATAGTCACATAGCAGAATAGTGGGTGCCATCGATGGTTGTCCCGGCGACAGACGACGCCGCGCTGACCCCGTCCTGCCCTGCGCATGCACGGCCCGACCGTAGGATTGAGTCGGAGGACGAGAACCGTGAGTCGCCTGCTGGGGGGTTGGCTGCTGGCGTCGCCCGGCATCATACGACGGCTCCCCGTGCGTACGTACGTACTCGTGTGTGCGCCTCGGCCCTCCCCTCTCTTCCCCCGCATGCAGTGTACGGCTTTGAGCTCGAGTTCAACAGCCAGCTGCTGCAGCAGACCGACCGCGAGCGGACTGTGAGCTTCACGCTCAAGGACAAGGACCCGGGAGACTCGTTCCTGCTCAAGGTGGGGGCTGGGGGCCGACTGGCTGGAGGCCGGGAAGTGGTGGTGGCCTGTGGCTCCGCCCTGGCTGCTTGGGCTCTGGCACGACTCACGTACGCCGGCTGGCCGGCAACAGTCCATCCGGCTGCTGTCCTTGTCCCAACCCTCCTCCCGGCCCGCCCTGCAGGTCCGGCCGGACCTGGCCTATGGCACGCCCATCTTCGACGTGCTGGCAGGCAAGGCAGCGGGCAGGGGAGCGGGGCTTTCTGACGCGCGATGGGCTGGGCGTGCATGCGCGGGAGGGCAGCCACCAAGCCACCAAGCCATCAAGCCACTAAGACGTATGGCCCTGTCGTCTGCCTCGCTGCATTCCCCCGCTGCCGCAGGCCAGTCCAAGTGCCCCCACGAGCCGGGCACCCTGCAGCGGCAGAGCGCCGATGTCACGGTGCTGGGAGGCCAGGGCGTGCAGGTGGGGCAGCAAGGCGCCACACGCCAACTGGGGCCTGACGGGATATGTATGTCCACACGCACAATATCCTCGTTTTAGGCCTCCTGCCAACTTGCACCTCTTTCCTCTCCTGCGTCCCACTCCCAGACCAACATCCGCCAGGGCGACGATACGCTGTACGAGCTGGTGCTGGAGAACCGCAGCGGCACCGACGAGACGGTGGGGAGCGAGGCCTGCGAGGGACTGAGGGGCAGAAGCCACACACGAACACGTTTCTGCGGTTCTTCCCACTCCTCCGCGCGCGTCCCTGCCTCCCGCGCCCCGGCCTCCTGCGCTCACTCCCACGGTCCTGCGCCCTTCCCACCGCCCCCCAGGTGTCCATCACGCTGGAGCCCGACCTGGCCTCCAACAACGCCTCCATGGCCCTGCAGCTCATGGGCGCGCCCTGGATCCAGCCCACGCCCTTCCGCCTGAAGGGCCCCTTTGCGCAGCAGACCAAGGCCCTGGTGTCAGCCAAGTGCAGCCCGCGGCACTCCACAGCCAGCATCGACGTGGTGGCGCGCGGCACCTGCGACGACGGTGCGCGCGGCAGGGCTTGGGCGGGGGAGAGACGCGGGAGAGAGGACGCAGCCGCAACCTATGCTTGCATGTCTGCGTGTAAGCCCGGCTGAACTTGCTGCTTGGACCCGTTACCTGCCCTTCCCTTCGACAGCCGAGTTGGGTCGCACCACGCTCACGCTGCAGTGCTTCAGCCGCTGCCCCCAGGTCCAGTGGCCAGAGGTGAGGGACGCATGGGGATGCGGGCACGGGTCAGGGCCCCGCTTTTTATCACCGCGGCCCCTCGGCCTTGCTAATGTCCAACTCCGTCGCTCTGCCCTGCCTGCTCACATGGCCTCGCCGCTGCGCTGCCGTACACCAACGCCCTTGCCGCTGCGCTGCCGTACACCAACGCCCTTGCCGCTGCGCTGCCGTACACCAACGCCCTTGCCGCTGCGCCCCTGTCGCCGTCCCCCAGGGCTTCCCGGCTGTGCAGCCAATCGTGTTCAACGCGACCGATGACACCCTGCGCAAGGTGCGGCGGCCGGGCGCGGACCTCGGCTGCTGGGATGGGGCACAGGAGGCTGGAGGGGCTCGCCGCATGCCCCCTCACGCACGTACCCGTCGCAGCAGGGGCCGTGCCGCACTCCACTCCCCCACAGCAGGAGGGCTCGACCCCCAAAAGTCCGCCCTCCCGCCTCCGCAGACGCTCCCGCTCGTGCTGTTCAACCCAGCCTACGCCTTCCAGAAGTGGACGTCGCACCCGCGCCTGCGGGCCAACAACACGAGGGTGGGTCTTCGCGCTAACGATTGCGACACGGCAGGCGCATACCGCCGAGCTGCGTGGCTAGTGCTTTTTATTTGACCGCGCTTCCCACTCCCCCGCTCTCAGATCATCGTGGAGTTCATTAATTGCACCACCGCGGGCAGTGGCCTGTGGTTTAGGGTGCGCCACCCCAACAACGGCAGCGACGTGGACTTTGCCCGGCTCGAGGACCCGGCGTTTGGCTTCGCGACATTCAACTGGAACGTGGTGCGTGTGGCGCAGCTGCGCCGCCGGGTTGAGCTGTAGAATGTGGTGCTTCGGAGGCACTGCATGGCTGCCGTCGATCTTGCAAACATAGCAACGCAACATGCCCTCATACCCCAACCGCGCTCGTCTTGCCCTGCTGTGTGCCGCGCCCTTGCCTGCTTTGTCCCTTGCCTCAGTCTGTCCTTGCGGACGGCGAATACCTTGTGCGATACGTGGCGCTGTGCTCCTTTGACGTGGGAGGTGAGGCGTGATGGCCGCGTGCGGTGCCGCTGGCTCTTCCAAGCGCCCTGACCCACGTACGACGCCGTGCCTCCCCCGTGCCTCATCCCTTGCCCACGACACCCCCGCTGCAGGCGGCACCGACTCCCGCATCGAGGGCCCTCCCGTGCGGCTGCTCATTGACCGGCTGCCTCCGCTGCCCGCATACAACTCACTGCTGCCTAGCATGGCCTGGCTGCCGGGTGAGGGACGGAGGTGGCCGCGGGATGATGCGGATTATGTTGCGAAGGAATAGGCTGGCGTCCGACGGGCCCGCGCGTGCTCAGCCGCTTCCCTTGCCGTTGCCATACCCGGCAATCCCGCAGGCGACCCCATCTATGTGGACTTTTCCGAGCCCGTGGACTGCCGCCGGCCCTTTACCTTCGCCTGGAGCGGGTTTGCCGTTGTCAACGGAACCAACCAGAGCAACATCAACCCTCCAGGAGCAAGTGAGCGGTGTTGTGGTGCGCTGCGTGTGGTGTGGTGCTGCGTGGGGCTGCCGCGCCACGTTGCAGCGGAGGCAGGCAGCAGCTGCGTGTTCCCCACCGCTTGGAGTCCCCACCGAGCATTGCTCACCCGCGGCTGCCCCTCTATATGTGCCCTCTATCGTCCCGCCCCCAGACGAGCTGATCCCCACCTGCGAGGGCGGCCGCGTGGGCCTCACATGGAACCCCCTGCAGCCGCCGCTGCCCACGGCCCTGGCCGGCAACCGGGACGTGCTGCTGCGGCTTACGGGGGTGGCGGACGGAGCGGGCAACAGCCTGAGGCAGCCGCTGCAGCTCACCTTCCGCACGGGAGCCATCACCAGCAATGTAGGCACAGGGTAACAAGGGAAGCCATGAGGGGGTCAGATCACGGCCAGGTCAGGGAACTCACTTTGTAACCATGTGTCTCCCCGCATCCCGCATCGCATGCCGCACAATCTTGCCCACACGCCCCTTCGTTGCCGCCGCCCGGTCGTCGCATGTCCCGCCTCCCCTCCGCAGGCCACGGTCACCATCAGCCTCGCCCTGGGGCCCATCAGCCATCGCCGCAGCCGCCAGCTGTTGTGGTCATCGCCCGATGATGCACGACGCCTGGAGACGGCCGAGGCCATCGAGACGCTCATGTCGGTCCTTGGCTCTGACGTAGACGATGCGGGCGAGGAGCAGGAGGCGACCCACGGCCAGCCGCTGCGGGCTATCGGCAGCACCTCCCCATCCATGCCGCACCAGCTGCGCGCTCGCATGGCCTTTGCGCGCTACGAGGACGAACCTGCGGCTGCGAAGCCGCGAGCGGCCGTGGTGGCGGCGGGTGCCAATGATGACGACGAGCTGGCTGCGATGGTTGCGGCGCAGCGGTCGCACCAGCGGCGGCTGCAGGCCACTGTGGGCGAGCTGATCCGGAGCTGCATGGAGCAGGAGGCGCAGGAGGGGCCCACGGGTGTGGCAGTGACGGACGTGTACCGTGTCGACGACCTGCAGACCATGGTGAGGGGCAGGGGTGGGAGAGCATCAGAGGGGCGATGGCAGGCTTGCGGCATTGGTCTTGCTGCCTGGACTCGGCTCGGCAGATCTTTCCATCGCTAGCACGCTACGACGGCTTGCGCTCCACAGCTGCCTCGGCTCATCCTGCCTCTGGCTGCCGCCCGCCGACCCCAACAGGTTGTGGAGCTGGCTGTTGGCGGTGGCGGCGGGCAAAGTGGCGGGCCGCTGGAGTCGGCATCGCGGCTGTTTGGCGCGGCCACCGACCGCACCTCCTGCGTCGCCGCCACGCTCAAGCAACACTTTGCGGAGGTGCGCTGTCTGGGATGTGGGAGCTGGATGAGATGAGATGCGAGGCTGTGGCTGCCATGTTGGCGGGCTGGCATGTGTAGGAGATTAAGCAAGAGCTTGTCAGCAGCCTGCCATCGTGCCATCTGATGTCTCTTGCTCTCGGCTCCCGCCGCAGGTCCGGGGCGTGTTTGCCCCCCGCAGCGTGGAGGCCCAGCTGCTCGCCGCCACACCGCCGGAGCAGCTGGCCGCCGTACGCAAAGAGGCCGAGGCTCAGGCCGCCGCTGCGGGCCTGCCGCAGCTGTGGGCCGACATCCTGGAGCGCCTGCGGGCCGAGCAGCTGACCGAGGGGGCCGCCGCTGTGACGACTGGCGAGGAGCAATCCGAGGAGCACACCGTCGCGCTTGCAGCCCGGGGGAGCTCTCTTGCGGCCCTGCCGAGGCGCAGCCTGGCCGATGGCGCGGAGGTCCAAGCCCCGGCCCTGGATGCGGCCGTTGTGACCTCGGTGACCTCGGTGGCCTTCCCGCGCGGCGGTGAGCAGCGGCGTGGGGCCTCCCCCGGTCTAGCCGGCTGGGTTCGGGCGCACCCGTACCTGGGGGTGGGGGCTGCACTGCTGGTGGGCAACGCGGCGGCGGTGGCGGTGCTGGCAGCGATGTCGGCGTGGGGCCTGCGCCGCAGGAGCCGCCGCAGGGTGCCGGCAGTGCTGCCCTAAGTCCCCAGCCGGCGAGGGCTGTGGCTTGTGGCGTGTGGCCCTGAGCAAAGCAACCCACATAGATTCCCACTAGCTAGAAGATGGCTGCACCTGGCATGCATGGCTATGGGATTTCTGGTACATGCGTGGGCGCGTGATGAGCTGCGTGCCTATGGTCTGTGCAAACGTACGTGCAGGCGTGCACGTTTCGGTGCTGAGGATAGGCCCCGGGGTCGTCGCAGCCCTACTTTCCCATTAATATGTGTGGATGCATTTGCGCTCCAGCTATGCTGCGTAGCCCTAGTCCGTCCGCGCGCTGAGCAGCTGTCCACGCCAGCGTCGTGCGGCTTTGAGGCGTGGCCGTGTGTGCATGTCAGAGGTCTAGCCGGGTCGTTGCCACCCCCGTGGTTATTATGTCCTTGTGCTCAGTGAGCGTGTATGTTCAACTTCCGAATGATAGTTGCGGAGCCCGCCACTCGGTCCGCCTTGCGTGGCCCTTGGTCGCCGTGCCCTCCTTTCGACGCTGGGTCGCTGCGCAATGGGCCTGCTGCTGCTGAACTGATCGCCACGTGATGCCACGTATCGGACCCTGCTCGCTTGCGTGCGCCGGGATCGCCGTATGTCTTTACATGAATGCTCAGGTGCTGTGCTGCGCCGGATGGCGGCAGGAGGTCGGGGTCGTTACATGCCTTCGTCGGTCGGCCGCAATGGAAACTGTGTGTGTGCTGCGCCAGGCGGTGCAGCCTTCGTTGTGCCGTAGCGCATGCGCGGCCCGCTCGTGTGTGTTTCGCTAGCAATGCTATTATTAGCGCGCGCAAATCGACGCATGCCGCTCGGCCCGTCAAACGCCCGCCCCCACTGTGCTCGACGCCCCTCCATTGTACATACCGCATGTACGTGGTCGATGTAAGCTGCTGCGTGCACTGTACCTGCAAGGACCCTGGCTACGGCCGTGATCCTCCTGGCGGGAAGGGGCCCGGGCGGCACGCTTGCTTGCGTGAGGTGGCTCACTTGCACCCAGCCACAACCTCGTGGCGCAGCACCCCGCCAGCGCCTGGAGAGTGTGACCATGCCGTACACGGCGCCGTACAGCGTCGTGCCACGTGTGAACATGGACACAAGAGCTCACAGTGCTCTGTGCCAAGCAACCGAGCGCTGGCTTGCACAGCGCGCCCTATCCGCGTGCCCGATGGCTGCCTGTTGGTTGCCAGACGCCAAGCAGCGCTTCGCTAGACAGTCGGTCAACATTGGCTTGATTGGCGAGGTCCGTTTGCTTGGCGGCATTGAAGGCGCTGCGCCGCGGCGTGGGCGAAGGTCCCTCTTCACCTTATGGTGCGGTGGGGTATGGGTGCGAGCCACCTCACGCGAGCGTGCCCCGGCCCGGTCCGAGTGGCGGATCTCCAGAATCCGGCACGTACGGCGACGAGGACCCCGCCCTGGCAGTTCGACGTGGGTAATCACGGCAGCCAGGTCAGCGCGCGGCTGGCATCCGGCGGCGGCATGGCAGGCGGTCCGGGCGCTGAATCCGCCCACCCCACGCGGGGCCAGCCGTCCCCCTCACGAGCCTCCCAGAGCGAGTGTCGTGGGCAGCCGACGTCTATCTGCTGTTGTGCGGTGCGCGGCGCCTCATCCACCACAGGAGTGCTGGGGGGTATGGGGCAGGCATGCAGCCGTGTTCGTTCGGGGGCGGAGCGGGTCTGGGTGGCGGCCCATCTACCCATCTCCCTGCACAGCACCTGCATACGCGGCCTGTCTTGCGAGCCTTGAGTACGTAGCGCAGCGCAGCGCCGTGCTCTCCTGCACCACGGCTCCACAGTCCTTCTACACTCATGTTGCATCGCACCGCACCGCGCCAATCCAACTCAGCGCCATCCATCGCTACCATCGTGCCATCGCACCATCGTACAGCGGCCGTCGACAACCGCAGCATAGCCAATCAAGTGCAGCGGCTTTGGTTTCGGGGCCCTGTTTTGTTGGGTCCGCACCCCGGCACCCTGCTTGTCCGTGGGCGCCCTGCTCCGTGCCGCATGCGTCGCACGCGTCCGGCACCCTCGCGGGCGCCTGCCCGCACTAACAGCCTCCTGCGGGCGGTAACCTGCGGGGGCTGGGGGGTGGTGACGGCCCCAAGCTAGTAACCGCCGTTCCGCCCGGCAGTGGCGAAGGGCCGCACAGGCGGTCTGGCGCCCGCGCTACCTTCCGCGCGCGGTGCGGGTTGCTGGTGGTACCCCCGACCGCGCCTCGCTCTGTACCCGCTGACAGCCTCGGCAACGGCCCCACCTTCGTCGGCCTGCTCGCCTACTTGCCAAGGGCGCACTCCCGGTACTGCCCGCCAAGACGCACGAGGCGTTCGGCGTGGCCACGTTGGGGCCTCGGCAAGGCGCGCTGGGTGGTGGAACCGGCGACCCCCCACCGGGGCATCCACCGAGCATGCCCGTACATCGCATCCTCGCGCGCTACACGAGCACGGGGGCGCGGTACACGAACGACTTCCAGTTCGTCTGGTTGTACGCAATTTCCTGCGGCTTCCTGCGGCTGGAACTTGGTGCTGGGAGGCTGGCGGTGGCAGGTGGCGGCGATGGCGGCGGTGGCAGCGGTGGCGGCGGTGGCGGCGATGGCAGCGGTGGCGGCGGTGGCGGCGGTGGCGGCGGGCACGTGCCGTGGCGCGCCATGGGCACGGTGGTGGGTGCCGCCCTCAGCCAGGGCAGGGGCCTGCATGCCAGCCGCGGGCCCGCGCCCACACCCGCGGGCCCTGTGTTCCCGTGTTGCCCAGACAGGGACGTGCTGCGGGGCGCCGGCTGCCACCAAGCCGCAGCGGCCGCGGCGTGTTGCAGGCTGACCAGAGCTGCGACTGTGGACGGAGACGTCCGGCGGCGCGCGGCGGCGGCGCACTGTCGGTGCGCTTCCGCCTTCCCCAAGCACAAAGCGGGCAGCTTTTGACCGCCGGCCTAAACAAGACTCCAGGCCTACGACACGGCCCGGGGAGGCCCGCTCTGGGCCGCTAGCATGGGCACGCGCCGCGGTGCGGGACGCCCTGCCTGACTTGCCCCCAGCCACCTGCGCTCCGCCCCAACCCACAGGCCGCCGGCGGTGCCCACCGCCCACCTAGCTAGACAGAACACAGGGCCCTAGCTGCCATGCCCAGCACCTTGCCCGCCTTGAGCGACAGCCTCGCCGTGGCTCGCCGCAGCGCGACTCGATGGGTGCGGGCGCAGCAGCCTGGGGACGGCCGCCGAGTGCCGTCACGAGGCCCTCGCTGCCGCACATGCCGCATTGCCCTCGCTCGCCTCGCCTCGACCCATGCCGAGGCCATTACTCCCCAGCTGCAGCTGCAGCCGGTGGCGCATGCAGCGGCATGGCGGCGGCATCGCGGCGCGTTCACGTGGGTGCGGGTGCGGCCCGAGGACGGCCGCGGCTCGCGAGGCTGCGCTGCATCAGCATGCCCACACACCACCTGCCGCCTGCCGCCGGCGACCCCCCCGCCGGCGACCCCCCCCCCCCCGGCGACCC
>BDDC01001464.1:15695-25806 GCA_001662425.1 Chlamydomonas sphaeroides
GCCGCCCCGTTGCGGGCCATCCGGCGCCGTCTGAGCGCTTGGCTCGTATCTTACTCACCCAAGTCACCCGACGTGCTGGCCATTTGGGACTGAAGTCACCCGGGCTGGGTGACCTCAGGCGGCCGAAGGCTAGCGAAGTCACCTGAGATGCTTTTTGCTAGGCGCCACCGCCTTTTGCTCCACCTTGGGTGACTTCCCGGCCGCAAGGGGATGGGAAGTCACCCACCCCGGGTGACTTGGCAGCGGGTAAGCTTCGAGCCCTGGGCGGGTCTGACGGGGATGTGCTGCTGCTCCTTACCCATCGGCGGCCGGGCAGTGCGCTGGCTGTGGCAGGTGCAGGTGCAGGTGCGGTGGCGCTGCGTTGGCCTGGCGTCCGGCCGGGCCTCGGCGCTGCTCGCAGCCTGAGGGATGGGATCTGCGAATGGTCTGGGAGGGGGCGGGCGCCGACGCCTCGGCACGGTGAGGCGCGAGGGGCTTGTCACCCACGGTGCTGTGCGAGGCGGCGGCTGCGGATGCCCCGCCGGGCAGGCGGGCTCGGCAGTGCGCTTGTCGCGCGCCGGGGCCAGGAGGCCTCCTGGCCGGGGCCGGCCTGCGGGGCTGGCCAGCGCCTATGTCCCGATGGGGCCGCGGCCGATGGATGAGTCGTTCCAGAGGTGCAGGCAGCGAGGGTTGGGGCGGCGGCACCAAAGCGGCCCGCCTCTGGCAGCACTCCAGCAGCCGCCGCTTGCGGCGCGCGCCTCCCGCGGCCGGGCGGCGCCGGGGCGCGGCCCCATACATGTCCCCAGTCAGTCGCGGCCCTAGACCCGCCTCGACAGGTCAACAACGCTTCGACATATCTTATATCCGTCCTCTGCTCACGCTAGCGACCTGCGCGCAGCCACCCGGGGTCCCGCGCGCGCCATCTAAATAGAAAATCATGGATCGCGTCAGCCACTCATCACTCGAGGCAGCCCCCACCCTCGTGGACCGGGATTCATTCGGACGTCACCTGCCCCTCCCCCGGCTTGTGAGTGAATCCACTGGCGTCACATGAATTGTGTAATCCTGTCGCGTCAGCAATTGGTCGCGTCGCTAGGCCCCGCTAGGCCGACCCGCGCGTGCAAGAAACTAACGCCAAGTGCTAGAAATGGTTACGACGCGTGCAGGGCCCACGTCGTTTAATTAAGGAGGGTAGGCCGTGTGTTGGTCCGGCGGCGCGCAGAGTGAGGTGAGTACCGGCGCGGCGACGCCCCTGGGTTGCAGTGCGGCGCGGGCGGGGCCGGGAGGCCCGGGATGCCGGTTGGCGCAAATGGCGCTGGCACGCGACGGGCCCAACGACGGGCCGCGACGGACGGGGGTGCGACGGGAGGCTTGATTGGACTAAGGCGAAGCCAACAGACGGAGGTCTTCCTGCGATGTTAGAGAGGAGATCATAGAGGAGGAACACGAAGGCAAGTCGGCAGCAAGCAGCGCAGTCTGGAACGAACGGGCAGGCGGACGGGGCCGCGCCCAAGAACGCAACGGGGCCGGCGACAGGGACACGACGGGGGCCCGCCAGCCGCCGGCGACTGGCACGCGTGCAATTGGTCCGACGGAGCCGCGATGGGGACGAGCGACGGGGCCGCGACAGGGGTCGACGGCAGCAGCCGCCCGCCCGCGATGTTGTGGTCGCCCCCATTTGACCTGGGTGCTGCAGGCCGACGCGGGAAGCAACAGAAATACGCAACGGAGACGGAGAAGCCGCCACGATTCCCGACGACCGGGTTGACAAAAAGTGACCGGGCCGCGACGGGGCCAGTGACCGGACGCCTCGGAGGTTGGTACGGGCGCGTTCGTTCCCCTGCCTCTCGTGCCGTCCCTGCTTGGGCATGCACGTGCATCCTCTGGTAAGCGCCTTTCCCAGTGACCGGGCCGCAGCAGGGCCGACAGGGCCGGAGCAAAGCACGCAACAACGCAAAACATATCACACAACAGGCTATGGGCGATGGCACCGCTGTGGTGCCACCATGGCTCGTATCTTGCCCGCTGTCAAGTCACCCAGGGTGGGGGACTTCCCCTCGCCTTGCTGGGCGGGGGAAAGGGGCGCGGGAAATGGGGTGGGGGAGGTACTATGACCCGCGCGAGGTGGCTCCAAAGACGGTAGCGCTTAGCAAATTTTGGCATTTCAGGTGACATTGTTAGCCTTCGGCCGCTTGAGGTCAACCAGCCCGGGTGAGTGCAGTCCCCGACGGCCAACAGGTCGGTGACTTGGGTGACCTGGGTAACTAAGATACGAGCCCTGAGTGCCACCCTGGCGTTCTGAGCTACAGACACCACATACATGCCCTCAGCCCGGCACTTCCCAGGTGACCCAAGATCCCCAACTGGTTAACGTTGTGTACTGGAGTCACCCTTACCAGGGTTGTCCATGTCCGGGAGTCACCCCTAGGGCAGCCGTCCATTTGATGAGGTGCTAGAGTCTGGCAAAGTTCACGGCCTGAACGAAGGGAAGGAAGGTCGTCGTCCGTACCGGGTAGCTTGGCAGCGGTTCGAAAGGAGCCCTGCTAGCAGGTGCGTTGCGTAGTGTGTGACCCGGCTTCTTCAACAGACCAGCACTGAATCAGGTCAAGTTCGACCGCCACAACTAACCACAACCCGACACGTTGCACAAGCAAGAAGACATCAAGACGCCTCGCAGCTAATTCACCCAGTTGTACACAAGGCGGGTGAAGCAAGTGCTTATGGCATAGCGGATATATACCTTCATCGTGCCATGGCAGCGGAACCTGGTACTGCCCGGGTGACTGCCGGACATAGACACCCTGGACATCCCGTGCCACGTGCACGTGCCAGCCAGCTCGCGCTTGGCTTCAAGTTCGTGCCCAAAATGCACGTGCGCCCGTGCTTGGGGCAGACGTGTAGGTTTCAGGAACACAAGGAGAGTGCTGATCGCTCGCGGCTGCGTGCTGGCTGCGTGCTGCGTGCCCACCAGCGCACTGCGCGGATCCGTGGATATTTCAGTGTACGACCGAGAGGGAACTTCGGCCGACTGGCATGCACACCATGAAAACATCGCGACAAACAATCTGAGTTGCGCTTATTATATTGCATCGACTTATTGCAAGCATCGCAGCAGCAGCTGGCGCGAAATGTCTCAGCTCTCATGCGTTCTGTAGCAGACGACACGCCCACCGACCGACCATGGCCAAGACATTAAGTTTGCAAGCTAGGCAGCGCGGAGCTATGGCGCTAAAATTTGGTAAGGATGTTCATGCCGATCGTGAGAATGCTTCGCCTAGAGGCCATCGCATCACGCGCCTCTACCTACCATTTAATTCTGAGACCTGAGCAGCTCTTGTCATCGTATTGATGGAGGCGCAGCGCGCCATGAACGCTCCCAAGTCTAGCGCACGATCAACGCGACCACCAGCACAATGTATTTTATCACAGCATGATACGTATGTGCAGCATCTGAAGCTCTTTTCTAGTTGGAAGCTGCCGCCGTCGCGACGATCGCTACTTTCGCGCTCTGCCTGGATGAACGCAACCGCAAGTTGCTGCCAATAATTATGGCGGGAACGTGATGTTGCCTTGGGTTCGTGGACGGACCTCCTTTCCCGTCCGACATGTATGTCGGTTACATGGTACATGGCACTGAAACTGATGTGCGGCTTGCTGCCTCGTTTGTGTCACCCAGGTTGCCGATCACGGTCTGCACCTGCAAGACGGCGGGAATCGCAGCCTGCTGCTGCGCTTGCGTTGCTGGTCGCCCTGGTCGTGATGGTGTGCCCGTGGACATCGGCACAGCGACTGCAGCGTAGGTGCCTGTCGGTAGACATGGCGCGACGCCGCAGTTGTACCTGCAGGAGGGTCCTACATGTCTTTTATTGTGGTGCTGGTGCCATGGGAGCAGCAAGGGGCACAGGGGTTTGGCTGCCCGCTGATGCCCCTTGGGGCATGTTCGTTAGGTTGATGGTGAGGACGGAGGACCTTCAAGCTCGTTCCCTGGCTGCCTCCTGTCCACCCCCCAGCGCCTTCGGCTAGCCTGCGCAATGAGTACGTGAGCACAGCTCTGGGAACGCCGCTGCGCGAGGGCAGCCTCACGCTTGCACAGGGCAATACCACACGAACGGTCTGCAGGTAGGTGCGGGCTCAGCACCATTGGTCTGCTGGTGGTTTGTTGGCCGGCTGAGTACAATGTACTTCATCCCTTCACACACACACACATCCGCCGCCCCCCAGCTCGCGCAGTGCCATGCCCTGCAGCCTCACACCCGCATGGCCGCCCCTCCGTTCCTGCCTCGTTGCAGCGAGGGGTTCGATTACGCTGATGCGCTCGTGGCGTGTCGTGAGGTGGGTTGTCCTTGATGGCGTCATAGCGCACATTTAGAGCATGGTGTTTGAGTGAGCGAGCCTTGATATGCTCCAGTCCGGCCCTGGCACCATCACAGGCCCCACAGCCCACAACCCACAGTGCTGGCCCGGCCTTGAGCCCGCCGCACGCCTGCTGCCCCGCCTGCTCCAGCAAGCCACACCCAGGCGCACTATTGCAACCGTCCCCTGGCCCCACCGCAGATGGGCCTGCCGACGGCCGTCGTCTCTGTCGTGGACAAGTGAGCCCGCGTGGCCCGCACACCCGCCTCTGCTCCCATGTGCCTCCTAGCTACGTCGAGCTGCGCTGAGCTATGGCATAGCCCGTCGTTAACATGGGGGGCATCCTGCCAACCGTCACCCCTGTAGCTACCTACCAGCTTCCCGCGCTCTAGCAAGTCCCTTGCTTGCGGCGCTTGGTGCTGCTGCGCTTGCCGTTGACGTGAGCTCCCTACCGCCTTGCACGTGCTCCGCATCAGGGCGTGGCAGGTCTTCCTCCGCGGTCCATGGTGGGCTGGGTGCTCGCGCAAGGTATCATTGCATGCACACACAACGGGCACCCGAGTGGCCTTCCAGCGGTCCACCATCGCCTGCGCAGTCCCGCCCGTCGCTATGCCAAACGGGAGCCGCTGGCTGTGACGTGCTGTGGTGAATTTGTTGACGTGCCAGGAACGACAACGCCGCCGCCGCCATAGATGACTCGTGGTCGACCGTTGACCCGCTGGAGCTGGGGTACTCTCAGTTTGAGTGCAACGGAACCGAGACCTCACTCGCGGCATGCCCCTACTGTGAGCGGGGGCGCGGCGGGTGGGGCAGCTGCATAGCACGAGTTACAGTTCCGCGCGAAGCGGCGGACTGCATCCGCATTCCCTGTGCATGTATGTGGGGAATCGTACAGCAAGCAAGCGCATGCGTTCCCATGTGCACCTGCCGCCGCTAGCTGTGTCAGCTGCCCGCTGCAACTCCGCTGCCGCAGCAACCGATGTGTCGGCGTGCACCAAGCTGGACATCGTGGGAGTCAGGTGGGCATACATCACGTCTTTGTTTGGGCCCGCGGGTGTACTGACAGGCTAGCCGCCGCACTCTGGGTCTTTCTCGCCGTCCCTGACGTCCTTGCAGAGAGGCATTCAGGACCAGAGGCACTTTGGTGGGCCAGGACCCAGGACCCAGCGCCCAGGGCCCAGCGCTCAGCACAATACATGCAAGCCACGCACCAGCACCAGCCGAGGGGGCTGGGCTTGCTGTCCAGGCTCATGCGGCGCATCCCACCCAAAAGGAAGCGTGGATGCGCTGAGTGACCGAGAAGCAAGATCTGCGGATTTACATTCATCCCCGTCGCCGACATTCCTGCGGCGCCCCACAGGTGCCTGGAGGCCGACCACACCCTGCGGCTCATGGTCGAGGTGGGTGTGGCCCCGCGCTGAGGAAAACCGCCTCGCTCCCTGCACACTGCCGCCCGCCTGCCTGCCGAAATAGATATAGAAATAGAAATGGTTACGACGCGTGCAGGGCCCACGTCGTTTAATTAAGGAGAGTAGGCCGTGTGTGGGACAACGTCCCCACGCCCACCACCATTGTGCAAGGGCCTGCCCGCCGCGACACGCACGTGGGCTTCACTTGGCATCTCATTGATCCATGCCGTCCTCCACAGGAGTCTGTTGTTACGAACACCAGTGACGTCGGGCGTGTCGAGGTCAGTGATCTGAGTCGCTAGCAATTGCACATGCGGCATGTATGAATGCCGGTCCGCGGCGCCGTGCCTGATGTATTGTGCGTTCACGTGGGCAGCTCATCATCACGCCGTGCATGTATGCATGTGCTCCCTGTTGCCGCTCCACGCTGCCCCATCCCCCCATGCCACAACGTGCCGCACCTTGCAGGTCTTCTTGAGCGGAGAGTGAGTCTTATAAAAATGAGTCCGTTATGAATCCATGTCCGCCGCTGGCTTGGTTGGGGTTGTGGGGTGTCTCAAGACCCCACAATCTGCTCAGAACCGCTCACCCAATCACACGCACAGCGTTGTGACTTGGGTCCCGGCAAGCGCGCGCGTCTCTCGCTAGACATTGCGCCGGCCATCAGCAGCGCCCCTTCGCCCCACTTGGCGTCCAGGTGGGGATCCATCTCCGACGCGGGCTTCACCACTCGCGAGGCCGAGGTGGTGTGTCGCCAGCTGGGCAAGGAGTCGTCAGGTGCGCACATGACACCGTCGCCGACACCCACACCGGCTGCTGGCATGGCCGGCCATGCATGTCGCCCAGACCATCCTCGTGCCGTGGTGCCCTGCCGTCAGCCTCTGGTCGCGCGCTCGACTGCTGGCTCTCATTGGCCGGGGGCGCATGGGGGCCGAGCATGTATGCATTCGGCTCGGCTCTCACGCACGTCTGACGGTGCTGCTCAACCCATCCACCCTGGCAGGCGCCCGCGTGCTCTCTGGCTACTCCGGCAGCAGCCAGCCCTACGGCCACGGCGCGAGCCGCCCGCGCATGATCAGACGCCTGCGGTGCAACGGCAGGCAAGCGGTCGTGTGGGGATGCCGTGCGTGGGGAGCTGCCCACCTGAGCCGCCCTTCGTTGCTGCGGCAGGAGCCTAATGAGCCCGCTGCCGGCCGCTGCCTGGAATGCCGCGCTGCTGATTGGCCCTGGTGATGAGTTGGCGATGACGCAACGGCCCTCCTCCGCCCGCGCCACTCCCCAAATAATGATCGCAGCGAGACCAGCATCGCCGCCTGCTGGAGAGAGACGCCCGCCGAGGCCACCATCGCCACCCTGACAGACTCGGTGGCTGTGCAGTGCTATCCGCCGGTGGGCCACATACAAGGGCTATCTGGAGAGGGTCCCACCCGAGCATACGTATGAAGATGCCAGCATATATAATTGACGTCATGTGGTGTGTCCCCTACCTGATGCGCCCGTCAGGAGTTCTCGGTCAGGCTCACCGGTGGACCGCATGCGTCAAATGGAAAGCTCGGTGGGTGCGGCTGGGGTACCGACCCAGTCGATGGCGGGGCGTTTCTGCTGTATGTAGGGTACTGTTTGCCACGCAAGGCGGGGGACGCCACAGTAAACGCTACTTGTCGACTGCCAAAGCTATGCGTGCTGCAAATGCAATCAACGTTGTTCTTGTATCAACGCAGAGGTCTTCCGAAACGGGTCATGGGGAGCTGTCTGCAGCAACGGATTTACAATGGTGGGCCGTCTGCACATCCGCCGATTAGCAGTGCTCGCCCTAAGCACATGCAGCCAGCTGGTGCCCTCTTACTTGGATGGCGCACACACGAAACGGTGCAACACATACCGTTAATCGAACACAACCCCTTGTTTGCGCCCGCAGGCCAATGTGCTCACCGCCTGCAAGCAGCTTGGGTTTCCCACCTCCGTGAGACAAGGTATGTGCGTGCGTGACACGGGCCGACGGTCGCAGCACCGCACGTATGCATATCGCCACTGCCACCGTCACGGCCCACGCCCCTCCTTTCCATTAATGCCCACAGGCGCTTCGTTCTACGCCGCGCCCTCCAACGCCAGCGCACTGCACATCCGCGACCTGTCTTGCGCCGAGGAGCGCCCCTCCATTGTGGCGTGCAGCTACGCAGAGGGGCCGGGCGGCTCATGCAGCGCCAGCACCTCGGTCGCCATCAGGTGCGGCCTGGGCGGGCAGGCGGCCGACGTTCTGGCGCTGCGGCAGCAGAGCGTAGCTGCCGACGTCCGGGGCTGCATGGGTGAGCGTTATCCGACAAGCTGGTACCGGCATAGCGCACGGGCGCCCTCGCCGCACGTGCGGGCTTGCTTTGATGCACGACGTGCCGGCCCCCACCAGGTGCTACGGCCACACGCCCATCGCCTACGTGCCGCGCGGCATGTGCGATGACCCCTGGCTCTCCGGCATCTCGACGGCTGCCGCACCAAGCCCCGGCAACAGCGCGATGCTTGTGGGAAGCCTCGGCGGCGACAAGGCGTCACAGGTGTGTGGGCACTTGACTGGGCGTCACAGCGAGTAAGGCCCCAGTCACAGGCCCCGAAACGTTCGCTTCACCCCCAGCAACGCAAGTCTGCCGCCCTGCCCCACAGGACCTGCTGCTTCTAAGATACAGCTTTAGGTGGGTGGCGGAAGGGGCGGCCGGCCGGGGATGCTGGGGAACCGGGTCCGGCCACCTGCATGGATTCCGTAACGCTTCATCTTCATCTTCATCCTGTGCGGCGCCCTTGCTGTCTGCCCGCCGACAGCGGCGCCCTGGTCGGCTATGCTGCGTTGTCGACTCCCTGGATGAGCTCCATGGACGCAACCGCCAGCAAGGAGCTGAGCTTTGGATCCGTGGACCGACCCGAGGCGCTGGTGCTGGCGGTAGGTAAAGGGGCTGGGGGCACCGCGGGGGCCAGCGCTGAGCGACACGGCACCGGCTTGCTGCTTGCCCCTTGAAACCCCTCCCCAGGACATGGATGGCAATGGCCTGGATGACCTGGTGGCCATGTACGGGAACACCGTAATGGTGCGCACTGGGGTGGAGTTTCGGCTAGGCTTGCTTGGCTGGTGCTTGGGCGGGGCTCAATCCTGGCGCTTGGGCCACTCGTCGGCGTCGGGGGTCGCTCATAGCGTTCGGGGCGCGCGAGGCAATCGGAGCATTCAGGTGCACTGGAGAACGAGCACGGGCGCGCTCCGGGCGCGCTGGGTCCTTTGGGCATCATTGGGACATCCTCAATCAAGGCGCCGGGGCGCTTGTGCGCTTGGGCGCTGGGGGCGCATGGGCGCTTGTGTCAGTTGGGGCCCCAGGGGTGCTAAAGGCGCTGGCGGCGCTGGGGGCGCTGGGAGCAGTAGGGGCTCCTGGGGTTCGCGGTTTGTTGCTCATGGCTCGCGGCTTGTGGCTCGCGGCCCCGGGCTGGGGACGCTCGGGTTGCTTGGGACTCAGAGCGTTCCGTGTGGTTGATGTGCTTTCATCTGCTTGATGTAAATAGCGTCCCACATCAACCCTTCCTTTGCTCAGGTATCCACTGCCGTCGGTGTGGCTTCCTTCAGCTCCATGGCCCCCTGGCTGACAGACCCCAACTCCAAGCTTGACACGACTAACACCACCACCCGCACTCACATCTTCACTGATGTCACGGGCGACGGCAAGGCAGACATGGTGGGTGGGCAGGGATGTGCCACCGGCGACATGCTGGTTTCAGCTGAAACAAAGCAAGCTCATGTGGTACACGCATGGTAGGCAGTTAGCCTTCCGTACCCTGACACCCGCAAAAACGAACCCCGTTGAACCCGAAGGTGTTTTTTGACCGCGACACCCTGCGCCTGGCATATTACCCCTCGGACGGCTCGGCCTTGCTGGACGACGTGGATGGAGACGGTACCACCTGGGCCGAGCTGGCCGAGGCCGGGGCCAGGTGCGCCGAGTTTCCAGATGTCGTCGCGTCCTCCCCTTACCCATAGAGTTCCGCCATTGCCAAGCTGACAACGTACGCCTGAAGTGATGCTCGTAATGCCTTGCGCTCATGCTGCTCTTTCCCCGCTCCCTGCCTCGCCCCCCACTGGCCCCCGCTCCCGGCTCTGCGCCGTGCAGGTGCTCCTCCCTGGGCGAGGACTGCATGATGCTGACGGCCGACATGGATGGCGACCGCACCAACGATGTTGTCATTGTAAGCATGGCGCCATTAGCCTACCTTGGCTAGCTGGGTTGGTTTCATGGATCTTCCTGGCTGATCTCACGTCCTTCCCCTCCAGACGTACGCCAACCGGCTGACGGCCACAGAGGAGATTTACAGTGTGTACGTGGCCCTGAGCCCGCCAGCGC
>BDDC01001465.1:0-21226 GCA_001662425.1 Chlamydomonas sphaeroides
CCTCCCGCGACCTGCTCACCTTTGAGGTGCCGCTCGTGGTGCGGCCCGGGAGCAGAGGGTGTGGCGGGTGTGCGCTCGTGTGTTCAGTATGATGGACCCCTACACGCGGCACAGCACGCCTCGGGTGTGGGGCGGGCGGGGGTTTGGAGGGCGCCCCAAGGGCGGCGGCGCCCCCATGGCACGGCGCCGCGCATGCGCTGGTCGTGGCATGGACGCCGTCCCTGCGCGGGAGGTGGGCTCGCTCGGGGCGCAGGGTGGGGAGGCGGTGCTGGCGACGTGGGGCGGTGCAGAGCATGGAGAAGGGGGCGGGGGCGCGGACCCTTATCCCAGCGTTTCAGTGCCTGCACGCCGCCGTGCGCCGCCGCCCCGCTCTGGCCGCTCCACGTCGTCTGCCGAACCGAGCCGCGGCGCCTGCTGCGCCCCAGCCCGCATCCCCACGACCCCGCGCCTGCCCTCCAGCCATCCGACGACCAATTGACCGTCTCTCTGCCCTGATGCTCCTACCTCGCCCCAAACCGCACCCCATCGCCCCTGCCCCCTCCGCAGCCGCACGTCCGCACGCTCTTCCTGGCGGGCGGCTGGGCCGCAGAGTGGGTCAACCTGGCGGCGGCGGCGGCGCTATGGGCGCTGGCGGCCCTGCCGCTGTCGTACCTGGCGGGCTGGGCGCGGCCGCGGGGGCAGGCGCCCGGCGGCGAGTGGTGCCTGGGCGCTGCCACCGAGGACGACGGAGAGGAGAGGCGGCCGCCGGGCTGGCGGCGCGGTGGGGAAGGGTCGGGGCTGCCGGCGGCGCGGCCGGGGTCGTGGTGGGCGCGCGCGCTGCGGGCGGTGGGCGTGGGGCCGAGGGAGGGCGGCGGCAGGGATGGCGGCGAGGGCGAGGGCGAGGGCGGGGATGAGGAGCCTCTGCTGGTGGGCGCTGGCGGCGGCAGGGCGAGCCCGCTGCAGGCAGGCGGCGGCAATACGCGCGCGTACGCGGCCGAGTAGCCCTGCGGCCTCGGCTTCTGGCGTTCTGGTGTGGGTCGACATAGAACAGGCGCATTTAGTTGCAGTGTGCTAGCTGAGGAAGCTGTGCAGGAGTTTAGACGCAGAGCTGTGCAGGAAGCAAGTTGGATGCAGGGCTGCAGTGAACTGATGTGACCGCAATTATGCACTGCGCAGCGTGAGCACTGCGCAGGCTTGTGGCTGGCGGTATGCGCTTCTTTCTTCGGGGGTGACGGGCGAACTGCATCCCCAAGCCAGCGCACCTCCGAGCTCCATCCTAAGCCAGACGGGCGAGCGCTCGCTCGGGGCATGGCGCCTCTGGCGCTGGAGCGACGACGCTTGTTACATTTGCTTCGGGCCCCGGGGTCTCAACGGCCCACCCAGCCACCCACCCATGCGCTGCAGTACCGCCGCGGGCATCACCGTGCCGCAGCCTGCCGTACCGCTACCCCACCCGTACGTAGTCGTACGTGTAGTCGTACGCCGCCACCGCCTGGCCGCCCGCCTGGAAGTAAGCCGCGTCCTGCGGCTGCAGGAAGGCGGCCACCCGCTGCAGCGCGCGCACCCGGCCGCCGCCGCCGGCAGCAGCGGCAGCAGCGGCAGCAGCAGCAGCAGCCGGCTGCGTCTGCGCATCTTCCGGGCCCGGCCCAGCGGCGGCGCCAGAGTACGCCGGGAGGAGCGTGAAGAGCGTGATGGTCTCGTAGTCGCCAACGAAGCCCTGCGCCGAGGCCTGCGTGACCTGCCTGCGCCAGCGAGCGAGCGGCAGGGCGGCGGGCGTGGGGCGTGGGGCGGACGCTGGCGGTGGGCACGCCGGCACAACCTCACTAGCAGCCGCTGCCATGTCTTGTTGTCCCCTGTCCCAAGCACCATGTCCCCTGTCCCCTGTCCCCGGGGGGCGAACCTGAAGAACTCGGAGCAGATGAAGCGGTTGGGCGCCAGCACCTCGGCCGAGCGGTTGTTGATAAGCATCTCGGCTTTGCGCAGGTCCTCGCTGATGACCGACGTCTCGCGGCGGGGCGTGGCCCACACCACGGTCTGGGGCCAGGAGGGGGAGGGGCAAGGAGGGGAAGGGGCCAGGAGAGCAGGAGCGTCACGTGGGGCCGCACGCAGCAGCGTAAGCTCCGCAGCACGGAGCCCACCCCACCGGGCGGTGTGTGAGGCCCCCCATGTAGGTCCTGGCACAGCAGGGCCGCCAATGCCTCTCTCTCGAGGGGCTGCTTGGGCTGTAGGCCAACGCCTGGCGCCCCCTGGCGGGCGGGCGCCCGCTGCGGCTCTCACCAGGCGCGTGGGGTTCTTGGCCGGCTCGTACTCGACGCGCCGCGTTACCTCCAGCCCGTAGAAGGCGTCCATCAGCTGCTGCGTGTTGAACACCCTGGGCGGGTTGAGGGGCAGGCGCGGGCAAGGGGTTGGGGGCGGCAGCGCGGCCGTCGCATGGCCAGGCGCGGCAGCGCAGCCATCAGCCCAGCGTTACCGGCGTCTTGGGGCGCCCTGCACTCGCACGGGTGCACCGCTGTGCCGCCCGCAGTCCTGCACATCCTGCTGCTGCTGAGCAAGCGACGGCCTTGCCATGCCTTCCGGCAACCCACCGCACAGCCGTTGCCAAAGCACCCGCCAGCCCACGAATCCGCGTGTGCCCCGCTCGTTGCCCCGCCCGTGCTCTCAGTGGGGTCCTCAAAGCGCGCCAACTCCGCCACCTGCCCCTCCTCCCACCTGTCCGCCACCACGCCGCCGCCCTCCTGCTCGCTGCCCTGCACGAACCGCGCCCGGTAGGTCACGTCCCGGTCCATGGCCGCGCCCACGTCCGGCAGCGCCACCACCATGCTGCCCTTGAGCACGCCCGGCACCGTGCGACCCAGCAGGCCCTTGCCCTGCGCGGCCGGGGACCAGGAAGAGCGGGCGGCCAGGGACAGGGGCAGTCGGGGTGTGGGCCAGGGGCGGCCTCGTCGGGCAGGGGAGGGGAGGGGTGCTACGCAAGGCTGCGCCGGAGACAGCGGCGGCGCCCGCATGCCGCGGCAGGGTACGGCAGCGCATGTGGCAGGCAGCGGGTGTCACACGGCCGCGTGGCGTGACGCGGCCCTGGGCGCCCGCCCCCGTGTGCGCGCAGCTCCCTGGCCCCCAGCAGCGCCTTCGCCACCGCCTCCCCCGGGCCCGTAGTCTCCTCATGGCTGATCAGTTGGACAGCCATCGCCCAACGCCCGCCAAACCCCCTAAGCGCCCTCCCTTCGCATTCGCTCTGTTCTACCTGTGGAAAGGACGCCGCCGCGAACCGCGCCGTGACCGCCCACTCGCCAAGCATCCAGTCCGGGTAGCGCAGCTGGCGGTCCTTGTTGGACAGCGCCCAGGCCATACCCGGCTGATAGATGGGCTGCCGGCCCTCCAGCTGGGCTAGCAGGTCGGGCGTGGGCGGCGGCAGCAGCGGCGCGAGCATGGACGAGGGCGAGGCGGCCGAGGCGGGGCCGCAGGGCAGCGCGGCTGCGGGCCGGAATGGGCGGCAGCGGAAGGGGCGGCGGGGGATGTGGGCAGCGGGTGGCAGCGGGAGGTGGAGGTGTGTTGGGCTCACCGGCGCAGGCTGTAGCCGAGGACAGCAGGAGTAGAGCGCGCCGGGTTGGCAGCTGGTGGCTGGGGCGGCCGGGCGAGGAGCTGTCGCTCGTGCTGGTGTCGCCCCGCATCCGCTCCTGTGCCGGCGTCCCGGCGTCAGCGGCATCGCTGCGCGTGGCCGCGTGAACTGCCGGCCCTCTAGCCCGCTGCGTGGTGGGATGGCACCCCACCCATCCCGTCGGAAGGCGCGCGCGTTGTCCAGCTAGCGGTTGCGCAAGTGAACGATCACATGTGGTTCTTCGCAAGTAAGCTTGCATTGCCATTGCTCGGCGTGAAGGCCGAGTTGCAAGGCGTCGTCTGCCTGGGTGGTTGTTCAAGGAAGCTATATCGCTTATGCAGTTCCGTAAATGTATGGCGCGCACACTTGGCAGCCCAGGCATAGACTCCGCATCTGCAAGGTTGCGACCCTCGGGCCACATATGCCTTGAAACAGCAACAGGACCCGCCACTCAGCACCACCTGCTCACTCAACGACTGTACCTGTTGCAGTTATGCAAAGTCTTCGGCAAACGCGCGCTTTCGGGGCACGATGCCCAGCCCGCAGAGCACCAGTCCCTCGTGGTACGCCAACGACTGCTTCATATAGCTGTTCTCCTAAGCCGCACTGATTAGGATTGTGGCGCAGGTGCTGGCAGCGCGGCGCCATGCCGGGCGAGGAGCGTCGTTGTGCGCGTGCAGGCCAACGCCAAGGCAAGATGCACCGCAGATTGCACTTGCAATTCTACACCCATGCTGGGATGCGCTTAGGATGCTTATCCGTGTCCCCAACCCCGCCACGAACCCTCGCCGCTTGCCCCTCTGTCGCCCTCCGCGCCTTCGCACCACGCGCAGGTGGATGAGATCCTGGCCAAGGCCAATGCTAAGTACAAGGAGGGCGACCGGCTGCAGGCCATGAAGCTGTACGAGGACGCGCTTGCCGAGGTGCGGCCGCAGCTGCCCTGCTCTCAAGGGAGCGCAACCGCGTCACAACCATCAGCTGCGCACGGCCCCACGCTACGAGAGGCTGTGTGCAGGGCTCACCGGCACCCTGTTATGCCTATCCCGCCTGCCGCGCCGAGCCCGTGGTCGTGCTGCAGCTCTTTCTCTGTATTAGGTGCCTAGTCCGTAGCGTAGTCCCGGCATAACCCTCTCTGCCGCCCGCAGGGTCCCAGCGCCAAGCAGCGCCAGTCTGCCATGTACGGCGTTATGGCCGTGCACGCGGCCTTTGGTGACGTGGAGCTGGCGCAGATGACGCTACGGGGTACGGGAGGGTAGCGGAGGGCGGGTGCAACGGGGCGGGGGGTGCCGCGCCGCGCGCTGCGGTGCCGCCGTGGTACACGCACGCATGGGTACGGCTGACGCACCCAGCAACGGCCTCGCCGCTTCCTCCCCCCACACGTACTGCCATATGCCTGCCGTACAGAGGCGATGCGCAACGGGCTGGTGTACGAGGAGGCGCTGGCGGACCCGGACAACGTGCGCATGGCCACCTCGCCGCAGGTACGGCACCGTGCCGTACCCAAGGGGTGGGGGTGGCGGCGGCCGGGTATCAGCAGGCCCACGAGCCTGGGGAAAGGACCGCGAGCTTGCAGCCGCTGCGTCCTGCGCGCCAGCTGGAGCTTGGTCCGTTGGGGCCCCTGTCCCCGCAGCCCCGCTGCACTTATCCAGGTCCAGCTAGGCACGCACCAGCACCTTCGCCCTACCCTTTACCCTCAAACGCACGTGCCCCCTAACCCCGCCCCACCGCACCCATGCCCAGATCGAGATCCAGCTGCGGCGCTTCTCGCAGCAGGTGGCCATCGCCATGGCCAACCGCCCGCCCACGGAGCGGCCGTACGGCAGCGCCGGCGCCGGCGGGCGGCGGGCGGGCCAGGTCAAGAACGCGGCCGACCTGGACGCCATCCTGGGCTCCTCCAGCGGCGACACCGCCGAGGTGGACACAAGCATCGGAGGTGTGTCGTGCGGCCACATGCGCTCGCTGTGTACGCTTACAGCATGAAACGTGCTTGGGCATGAGATGCTGCTTTGCATGACAGCCGCCTGGGCTGGGGGCTTGGGATGGGTGGCGTCGTTGTTGGGCGCAGGGCTTGGCCAGGACGGGCCAGGGCGCGGCCTTGGGCGTGGGGCAGGGGGCGTGGCCGGAGCAGCAAGGCGCAGCGAGGCAGGCAGGCCCAGCACCCAGCTGCAGCCTGCGCGGGAGCTGCGTCCTGCTCCGCGCCACAGGGGCTGCGCGGCTGGCCCAGGGCGATTGATTGCGTGGATCTTACGAGAAGCCGGAGATTGCAGTGCAAGCCCGTTGCCATGGCATGGGAGGAGCCTTGCAGCCTTCCCACATACCAGCTTCACGCGGCATCACATGGAACTCACCAACGGGTGTTTTTTCCCCATTGCCGTCGCCCCATTGCAGGCATCATCCGCCGCGTCGCCATCGTCGTCCTGCTCGGCGTTGGCCTCGGCGTAGGACTTTGGTTCCTGGGTCTCGAGTACGTTATGAAGGTCTGAGCGGTGGTGAGGGATGTGGGCAGGGGGGGCTGCTAGGTAGGTGCGTGGGGTGGGGTGGGGCTTGATTTCGTTGCTGTGGACTGATGGCTGGCCAGCAAGCAGTCCAAGGTTGTGCGGGATCTGTGCCGAACCCGACTGTAAAACGTCATCGGCGGTTCTTGTCGACTCGTTGCTGCCTCGCGCGAAACCCTACCGGCAAACGCACCACGCTACTGCCCGAAGCACGCGAACAGTACCGTAGTCCTTGCGCGCGGGACACCACGCCAGAGCAAAACGAGAGCGTTGACCAGGGGTGCCGCCAGTACGGTACCAAGCACCAAAAGGGGCACGGAAGCAACCTCACGGTTCTTAATGCGTTCAAGCAGCAGATTGCAGCACGCTGAGATCGCCCAACTGAACGAAGGACAAGGTGGGGGCTACGCTCCTTGTCCAATTCCGGATGGGGGCCACCTTGTTTTCGTCCCCAGCCCCTCGCAGCACCCTACCACCCTATCAACTCGCCATACGCCACATTGCCGGCATTGAACGCAAAGAGATGGCAGGCGCCCCGGCTCCCTAGCCGCTGTGCGACGGCGGCGGCCAAGCAGTAATGGCGGAGGTTGGCTGGCTGCTTCACCTGCGCGCCATGGCCGGTGCGGCGGCGCATGTCCGGCAGAACGAGGCCACGCTATTAGAATGCCGGAGCTCCAAGCGAACCGTCCTTCATTGACGCGGCCTCGTGCCGCTACAACGGCTATGCGCCCACGCCACCTAGAGCACAGCCTTGCACGCATCTGCGCGTGCACCATGCACGGCCCTCATCCCCGCCGTCGGGGCCGAAATGCTCGGCGGCCAGCAAGGCGTTACCGCAGGCGCCCTCTCCGCAGCCGAGCGCTTGGAGCCTTTTGCCCCAAACCCACGCCTCCGTCGCCGCCAAGTCTATCAATCCCACATTGCTGTCCCGTGTCCGACACACACGCCCTCGCCGCGCGCGCTGAGATCCATCGGCGCCGCCCGGCTGCTGCAGCCGCACCGCCGCGCCTCTTTCAGCCGCCACCGCTACCCCGGCTGGCCTGCCGCCGCCGCAGCATCACCCCCACTGCTCACTCATCACCAGGCTGGCGAGGCCCAACCGCCGTGTTGACAGCACTCGACTCCCAGCCGCTTCTCACGCACTCAGTTTCTCTTGCACACGCGCGCTCGACCACACGCCCTCTCGCCCGCACGTCTCAACGCTCACGAATGTGCCGCGCACGCAGGACCTTCGGGGTCCCGGATCCCAGAGCCAACTGTGCTCTGTCTTGACCCAGGCGTCCACACGCCCAGCCATCTGCTCAGGCGCGGGCCACGCTCCTCGTACCGCTGCAGCTGGCGCGGTGCGGCTCGCTGCCCCTGGGCCCTGGCGGCGGCGCAACATGCCCTGCTCAATCCACGGGTAGGATGGACTCGAGGCCCTGCTCCCGGGCCTTGGCCAGCAACGCCTCCAACTCCTCTTGCTTGCTGCGGGCGCAGGGCGCGGGGGCGGAAAGGGAGACAATTTCACACCAGCACGCGATGGCATTTGCCGGCGTGCAGCCCACGGCGTGGCAGCAAGGTGTCATGGTTGAGGGACCAATGACGGGGAGCGCGGCCCGCCCCGTCCAGGTGCACTGCAGCGAACCAGTGTTCCCCGCACAGCGGCTGCGGACGCACCACGTGCCCCTGAGTTCGCCCATCGCTGCGCGCCTCCCATAACGCGCCGCACTTACTAGTACTTGTGCCACAGCACCGCCGCGATGATCAGCAGAATCGAAGGCACCTGCCGGGGCGGGGACAGCCGGGGGAGAACAAACATTCACGGCACCTGTGGGACGTGTCGGAAGCGCGCTGCATGAGCAATGCGAAGCCCGCGGCTCCCATCCAACCTTGGCGCCGCGCCCTTGCTGACCACAGACACCCGCCACAGTCCCTAGCACCAAAGCAACCCGCCCTCGCGAAGCCACGATGTCGGACGACCCATGAGGGCCTTCTCCTTGGCGCGCTCGCACGCCGCACGTGGCTGTGTCCTCCAGCATTCCACACCTTACCCAGTGACCCCCTGACCGCGGCCCCTGGCAACGTACGACACACGCACCACGATGATGGACGCCACGGCCGCCCGCGTGTTGGGCTCGTGGTACGGAACCACGCTGGCCGCGTCGTGCAGCTGGCAGCGCTCGGACCGGAAGGGCTTGATGGTGAGGAGGCCCGTGGGCACGCGCGTGCCGTTCTGAGTGGGGGCCGAGCAGGGATGGGCGGGCGGGGGGGCAAGGGGCAGGGAGAGCAATCGCTTCGAGGAGCGAGATTAAGCACGAGAGCAGGGGACTCGCAGGACCTGCGCAGCGACGGTCGGTCGTCCCGTACTCCCGTTGCTAGCCGGGTACCGCTTCAGTCCGAGCACATGCATCCTTCAGATGCTTGCCTTCCCGCACCGCCCGACCGCACCGCCACGTTGCGCCCTGCTGTCCATGTGAGAGGCCCGTTGTTGCCCAGCTCCGACCCACGCCCCTACCTTCCCTCTCCACTGCACGGCCCTGGCCCGTCCCTAACAGCCGCTCACCGCCAGCTGCACCCGCACGCTGACGTTGGCGGCGCGAGCCAGAACGGCCCTCGTGGCGCAGGCGGTGGTGTTAGTGGATGTGTCGCTGGAGCAGAAGTCCAGGTCGGGCATGGCGGCCAGCGGATAGAAGGTCAGGTAGGCCAGGCACAGCTGCGGAAGGGCGGCAGGGTCGACAGAGGGAGGAGAGGGAGCGCAAAGTAACTATGAGGGCCGATGGCACCGTGGCGGTGGGCTGTGTCGATTCTGGTGGACGCAGTAGGTGCGGGGTCGTGGCTGTAGGGGCGCTAACGGTAGCGCAAGACGGGGCACGCGGAGCCCCCTGTGGAGCGGCGGCGCTGCACTCGCCTCGCGGCTGGGCTGGAAGCCCTGCTGCGTGGAGGTGTAGGAGGGGATGGCGGACGTGTCGTAGGTGCACTGCAGGTAGATCGAGTCGTTGCCGAGCAGCGGGTTGGTGCCGGGGAAGGCGGACAGCGCCTCGGGCTGCGGCAGGGGATGAGCAGATGAGAGGGCGGGCAGCGGCAGGCTGAGGCAGGGTCGCTGCGACAGCGCCCAGCTAGGCGTCATGATAGACCATGGAGCACAGGCGTGGCAAGGGCATTGCCGGCGTCAGCCCCTGGCCGACCCCATGCGACCCCGACTCGGCCATGCAATCTATCCACCACCCTGACCCCGCCCGCCCGCCCGGCTGCGCCCCGCCGTTTCCCGTGCCGGCTTCCAAACACCAGCCGGCTGCCCAGTCCTGACCCCGCGCCCTGCCCACCATGTACTTGGAGTCCCAGTAGTTGACGCGCGCAAAGGGCCGCATGGCGGTGTTGTTGCGGATGTGGCGCGCGGTGATGGCCGAGCCCTGCGCGCGGAGCGTAGCGGCAGGCCGGCGCGGAAGGTGGATGCTGTGGTCGCACAGCGCCCCTCCAAAACGGTTGCGTTGCTGAGCTCAAGCGAACACCTTATGCCCCCTCGCCCAACGACTCCTGGCGGCACCAACCCTGGACATCCCCGCTTTGGCCCTCCCGCCCCCGGCCCCCACCAGGGACTGCATGGCGAAGTACGACGACACCACGGTCACGGGCGCCAGCATGCGGCGGCTGAGGCAGGACGCGGGGCACAGGTTGGACACCACGGCCGCGGGCGAGGAGCCGGGGATGATGAAGCGCTGGGCGCCCAGCGTCAGCAGGCCTAGGTCGTTGGGTCGCAGAGCCGGGGTATATGTGATGTTCAGGCCGGACGAGTCGGTCTGAGGAGGCGAAGGAGGCAGGTCAGCGAGCGGTGTGGGTGATGGGTCGGGCGGGGCGGTACAGCGTCGAGTCTCAGCCCCGCAGCGCCCATCGCCCCTGGGCCAACCCGGGGCGCCCGGAGCCCGGCCCACCTTGTTGAGCTGTGCCGGCGCGGGGTTGTGGTACAGCACCTGCAGCAGCAGCGCGCTGGCGGCGCCCTGGCCAATGGCGAAGCCCGCCTCAGCCGGCGCGTTGAAGGCGCTGTTGCCGGGGGACCACACGAAGGCCAGGCGCTCGCAGCCCAGCGGCAGCACGGCGGGGTTGTTGGAGGCGTCGGGGCCGCACGCGAAGGGCGCGTTGAGCGGGGGCAACGAGGAGGGCGCGCACAGGTATCCCCACACGAGGCGGACCAGCGAACTGGTGTTGAAGCCCTGTGGTAGCGAGAGCGGGAGCGGAAAGGCAGGGGTGTGCCCGTTGCGGTTGGGTCCGCTGCGTGGGACTGAACAAGCAGAAGTGTGGCCTGGGCCTGGTCCTGCGCCTGAGTGACACCAGCCCCGCGTGGCGGCGACGCGCATGCTCAGACCGTCATGCCAACAACGCAGAGGCATAGCCGCAGGCACCATCCGAAGCTTTGGGCATCGGGCAGCTACGGGCCAGTTGACCCACTTCCCTGGCAGGCTCAAGCGCCGGCCCGTCAGGTACGGTAGCATGGGCCCCCGCCGGCCGCGGAGCCGTTGGCTCGGGATGGACCTGGGTCCGGGTGCAAACCGACCCACATGCTGTCATACCCACGGGATGCCGTACGGTACCCACCACGTACGATGTCACGTGGTACTTCATGTCGGTCGGCAGCGGCACCACGACGCAGCCCATGCTCATGCTGGCGTTGCTGACGGGGTACGACGGCAGCGCAGCCGTGAGGCTGAGCGGCGCCGACGAGGGCAGCGACCCACTTGGCGCCGTGCTGTTGCTGGCGCCGCTGGTTGTGGTGTTGCCGGTTGCGGTGGCGTTGCCCGCAACGGTCCACAGCGTCACGCCGCGGCGGATGCCCTTGATGAAGTTGCCAAACGCATACCTAATGTGGACGGTGTGTGGACGGGGTTTGGGAGAACGGAAGGGAGTGGAACTCGTGGGTCTGTGAGGTTTGAGGGCCATGCGAGAGGTCGGAGCGACAGGGGCGTGGCGTCAGGTTAAGCGAGGCCTGGAACAGCGGGCTGGCGCGAGATTGCTGCTCCTGTTCCAGCGGAGCGGCCGACGGCCGAGGCTGACCTCCGGGGCCGAGGCTGTCCTCCGGCTTCAACGGCGTCGCTTGCCCATGCGACCCACATCACTGCCGCCGCAGTGGCGGGCCCTGCGACAGCCAAGATCGTACCGCCCAACCTCCCAAATTTCATCCCCCGCACGAGTCCTCGAACCCGTCCCGTGCAGCATCCTCCAACCCCAGGCGCTGCCCTGGGTGTCGCACTTGTCCTTGTTCCAGTCGGTGCTGTAGGAGTAACCCCACACAATGGAGCGGGCCACGTTGGGGAAGATAGGTACATCCTCCGTGTCGCACGAGTCCAGTGGCCGCGTCCACACTGCAGCAGGATGAGGGCGGGAGCAGGGGCGCCGGACGCGCGGCGTGGACATGAGGGCCGAGGTTGGGCGGCCGAATCGATCAGGGGTCAGCAGCTGCGAGCGCTGGGTGCGGCCGCACGGCCCAGCACGTTCGGTGCCCCGGTCCACGCCGCTCTAATCAAGCCCCCACGGCCGCCTTACACGCCAACGTATGGTTCTTCGAGTCGTCCGTCGGCGGCTCAAACTGCATGCAGCAAGGGAGCATAGACTAGGCCGGCAAGGACTCGAAGAGGCACGTGCGCGGCGCCCAACCTGGGGCCGAAGCGTTTGGCGCCCCATGGATGGGCACAGGTCTGCGGCCCAACGCGGTTCGGCCGGCCCCGGCGCTGGCCTCCCGCTGCCCGGCATTTAATGCGCTATGCAGACTCAATGTAAGGTCATAGTGCTTTAGCAGCTAGCCATGAGGGCTCACGTTGTCCAGGTTCTGCTCCACGTCATAGTCGGGCATGATGGTGGAGTTCAGGGAGGTATGGAAATAATCCGCCACCAGGATATTGAAGCCCTGAACTCCCTTGATCATGATGTTAAAATCCACGCCACGGACACCAGCCTCCGAGATGCCAATCGCCAGCCAGCTCATGTCCGCGCCGTCGGCCTGGGGGTTGGGTGGCCTTACTGCGGGGGTGCCGGGAACGGGGCCTCCGGACGCCCTCAGGCCCCGTTGCATGTCTAGCTTTCCACGACACAAAGCCATGATCCCCCGTTAGCCAGCTGCAGTCAAGCAGCCTTGTCCCCACAGTGCCCTGGTCCCCACACACGTCGGGGGCGAGCGAGAGGAGTCCGCTGCCTGCGTCCACGGCCCAGTGGAGCACCAGCGTGCCGTCCAGCGTGATGCAGTTCGGATACCGGTCCTTGCCGACATTTTGCCAGCACTGCGCCGCGTCGGCGGCTGGGAACGCAGCAATTGCGCAGGCTGCAAGCGCTGCAATCAGCGACCAAGTCGCCGCTTGGCGCCGCGAGCGGGCCATCGCGCTGGCCCGGCGCGTAAAACGTGTGTCAAAGGGGTTTAGACTTTGTGCGAGGAGGCGGTGGGACGATGCAGCTTTAGAAGGTCAGCGATGAAGAAGCTCTTGCACGTTGCAGCACCACAAGCTGAAATCACAGGCAACAAACATGTGCGCCTCTAGGCATCCAGTAGCATATCATTGCTGTGGTGG
The DNA here is from genome assembly GCA_001662425.1 of Chlamydomonas sphaeroides. NCBI lineage: Eukaryota > Viridiplantae > Chlorophyta > Chlorophyceae > Chlamydomonadales > Chlamydomonadaceae > Chlamydomonas > Chlamydomonas sphaeroides. The sequence continues at coordinate 12,603 of BDDC01001465.1, forward strand.
TGGCTCCTGTCCTCTGAAGCGGGGGAAGCTGCATGGGGCCAATTGAAGAAGGGCCAAGTTTGGACTGCCACCAAACACAGTGCATACCGACTGCATAACTTGGTGCGTTTTACCTGAACACTTCAACTCAACTGAGGGGGGGCTTAACTTTTTCCATCCGTCCCCCGGGACGGAAGCCCTTCGGAGTTCTCGCTCTATCACCCACGACAAGTAAGCGTAGGAAACTAGCATGGAGGCCAAGGCCCAGCGGCGCTCGCTCCTGGAGCCGGTGAGGGGAAAACGCATGCGGCCGGGTCGGCCCTTTCTGACACCATCAGAGGTGCCATCCTGTACCTCGCTGCTTGAGTGCACAAGATTGCCTGGGAGTGTGCGTTGCTGAAACGCTTCCACGGCAGCAACCGAACAATACACAACCGCCCAGACCCGCTCCCCCGTCCGCCCCGCCACGACGAAACAAAGCCCACTCACAACACTGTTTCAACCTTACCGCAGCCCCTCACACAGCATGTCAGCCGCTGGCGGCCTAGATCCGCCTGCCGTCTAACCAAGTCCCTCTCCCGTTGCTCCGCACAGCGCCGCATTCTGGCGTTCCTCTTCTACGCCGCGGGCGCCGTCGTCGGAGTCGTCCGCGGTCTCGTGTACGTCGCCATGAGCCTGGTACACAGTCTCGGAACTAAGCCATGCAGCAAGGTGCGTGCGCCAGACGGTTGGGCTGCCTCACAACGCGAACGGCAGCATGTCTCCAGCAACCTGAGTTTACTAACTCCTTGACACCCGCCCGGACCGCCGCAGGGCCCCGCTGCCGAGCCTGCGGCGGCGGCGCCGTCGCGCGAAGTACTGGAGCCGCAGACGCAGCCGGCTGCGGCGCCAGGCGCAGAGGTCCCGGAGGTCTCGCCACTTGAGGAGGTTGAGGCCCTGCCCGCCGGAGACCTTCTGTCCGAGCTGCCCAAGCTGCCCCACACCCTGGACGATGACAAGACCGCCGATGCACCAGAGGTGGCGCCGCCCTCGACTCCCGACCCGACGCTTTCGCCGTCCGACGTCTCCGAGGAGGAGTCGCACGCCCCCGTTGTCGCTGCCCCCGCCTACTCCGCCACCGCCTACGCCGCCCCCACCTTCGTGGCGCCGGCGGCAGACGCCGACGCGGCGCCGGTTGTGGTCGCTGTCGCGCCTGGCGCGGAGCAGGAGCAGCAGGCGGCCCATAGCCTTGGCGCCAGCGACGATAGCGAGTGCGGCTGCGCCGACGCCCTGGCCTGCGCCGGCGCCGAGGCCGAGGTCGGCGTCAGCTCCGAGGCTATGCCCGCGGCCAGCGGTGCCGCACCTGCCCGCAAGCGGCACAGCCGCCGCAAGGGCGCCCACAAGGCTGCGCCGCTGTGAGCTGCGGGCGTGCCGCCAGGAAGGACCCGCCATGTGCGGTCCGCAGTGGTCGGTGTACGTTGCCGCGACGTGGGGCCGCTGGCCCAAGCTGGCTGCGCACATTGCGGGCAGAGGGCGTGGAGTGCTGTCCGCGCCGCGCAGGATGACGGTGCAGCCCTTGAGTTGGCTGTGTGATGCTGAGCTTCCAAATAAGGGTTGCCAGCTTGGGCGGCTGCGCTAAGGGCCTAAGGGCTTGCTGTGATGCTTGGTTAGCCGTGGGGCGCGTTCCTTGAGTAGTCGTCGCTCGAGTTGTTGAGTCGCGATCCCCTCCTTCGAGTAGGCTGCGTTGTATGGCATTCTTTTTGCGGCGCGATTGCGCCGCGTACAAAGCTGTTGCGCAGTTGCGTGTGCTTTCCTGCCCATGCTCTCCCTGCTGGCCCGAGGCCGTGCGGGCAGCCCGAGCCAGATTGCTCGGGTGCCCGCCATCGTGCGCCTCGGGGCGCATAGTGCCTACACTCTGACAGTGTTTAATCCTTCGGCGGCTGCTGTGCTGTATTGTTCTATGTTGCGTTGTAGCTTAAGGGGGCCGTCGCAGGCTCCCGTAGATTGCGCGTTGGCGGTGGGTGGGGCCTGAAGCGGCCACATGCGTACGCCTGTCGAGCGTGCGCTGGCGGTCGCTGAGGGGTGCCAGCACCTACAGGGGTGCCAGTTGGTTGGTTGATGGCAGCGTGTGGTGGGGGCGTCTGGGTCGCGTCTACTGGGGAGGGGTGTGGCGGGTTAGCTTGGTCGGTGGTGTGCAGGCACGCACTGAGAAGCCTCTGGGGATTGATTTGTCGCTTGCCGCTTAGGGGTAGACGACCGCATGTTGTAACAGCCAAATGGATTACGGCAATTCATGCCACTTGCTACTGTGCAGCTGCGCGGGGCGCGATGGTCCAAGGCTGCCCGCGACCATCCGCGAAGTTCCGCGAGCGCCGCCTGCGTCAGCAGCATCACGTCAGCTGTTGGGCAAGTCCCGGCGCCACGGGCACACGGCCAGGAGCAGGTCCTAGCAGGGTGAGGCCCTAGGCCGGGGTCCGCAATGGCGGACGCAAGTGTTTTGGCGGTGACGCTTGAGAGCGAGCGTGTCGTCTAGCTATGTGGCCCGAGCAGCTGGGAACACTGCGCGGGGGTCACTCTCGAGACATGAGACGTAGCGGGCGGGCCGGGCGGGGTTCGTGCTGCGGTTGCTTTACACCAGGCCCCTGAAATACCTGAACAAAACAACCAAGACACACTCTTGCACACATATGCGGAGCTACAGATGCCTGTTGCCTGATGATCGCGCACTCTTGCTGACACATTTGATTGATGGGGGCGCCGACCTCAAGCTGGACCAGCCTACCTCTTGCGCTGAGCCTCGTATTAGCATCTGTAGTACTTCAACATGGAGTGGCAGCCGGGGAAGCTGTTTCACCTGCGGCGAAGCTGAGCGAATGCTATAACGCGGCTTACAACTCAACGCGTGCGACGTTCGGCGAATGGCTGCGCGAGCAGCCCTCAAAGTAAGCATACTTCTGTGATGTGGTGATGCACAGCTACTGTGCGGCATCGCCGACCGATTCGATCGTTCGTGCCGCGCAGCTTGTTTCTCGAGGAGGTATGGTGGTCTACGAAGGCGTCTGAACTCCAGTTGACAATCTACACGACGGCGTCGCTGAACCGGCTTACAAACCTTGAGGCACAGTAAGTTCTCACCCACTTCCACCTGCTTCCTGCCTGCCCCTCGCCCGCGCTGGCGCCCCCCACCCCACCCCGGCCAAAGCTTGGCCCGCCCATCCGCGTATCTATCCAGTGTTGTACTTTGGCTGCCACTGCTGCATCGGCTTGCCGACAGGTCCGCACGTGTTCTCCCATCCAACCTTGCGCAGATGCCGCAGCTACCAAGGGCCGCTGGTTGCAGCCGTGTACCTTCCGCTGATAGACATCGAGGTCATGGTAAACGTAACCTCGCAAAATGCAACCGATTCTACCGCCGCGCCGGCGGCCGGCGTTGAGAGTGGCAACGGGACTGCTGGCGCCGCCCCCTTGCCCGCGGGCTCTCCGCCAAGCGCGGCAGGCAACTCGACAGATCCCACCAACAGCACTCAGTCTCCTGTGCTAAAGCTGCTGCAGAGCACGAAGCAATTGTTGGCTGCGGCCGGCAACATCACAGAGGCTGACGTAGCGTCAGCAAAGATTTCCATCTCGCAGCACTTCACGCTTTCCTACGAGCACGCGCTTCGGATCACGGCGGCGAAGCTGCTGCTGCAGGTACGGCAGAACCCTGCCGACACAGCACCCGCTGGCGAGGCTTGGGGTTTTGCAGGGTCCCTGTTGCCCCCTGGCACTGGGCCCCTGTCTGGCGCGCATGTTGCCAGCCCGCCCGACCCACATCGGCCCGACCCACATCGCACCAACCATCACCGACTCGACCCACATCGACCCGGACAAGTTTAAGCCACATGAGTTGACACGCACTGCGTCGCCGGTCCCCTCGGCAGCGCGCCCGTATAGGCATGCCCTCTCCCCCAACGGGCACCCCCCGGCAGGCCCGCACGGCTGCCACGGCGCCATGCGGTCCTGGTTCCTCATCCCAGGTTGCGCCCCGTACCCCTTCGGTGCACCCCACCCGTCTCCCCCTTGCTGTCCGCCAGCAACGCAAATATTGTACCGGCTGCCTCCCCTCTCCATGATATCCCCCTCGCAGGGCATGTTCGACCGCATGGCCGCGGCCAGCTGCAGCTACTGCTGCGAGCTGCGGATCCTGCTGTTCGTGGAGCGCACCGGCGACCCGCAGCTGGCGACGCTGATGCCCACCAACACGCTGCGCAACGCGGCGCTGCTAGCGGTGCAGAGCCCGCTGGTGGCCATGTTGGACGTGGACCTCAGCGCCAGCCAGAGCCTCAGCGTGCGCCTCGCGAACGAGAGCTGGTGCGGAGGGCGCTGCGTTTCTGGTGGCTGCGGACTGGAGGGCTGGCGGAAAGCAGATACGGGACAGGGACAGGGGCCGCAAGGGCAGGGGCTGGGAATGAGGCAGCAGGGCCAGCGGCAAAGGCTGGGGGCTGGAGGGGCTAGGGATATGGGACGGGAGTCAGGGGTTTGAATCCTGGGTTCACGGCAATCATGGCCAGGGGCTGTGTGGGACGCTGTGTCTAGGGGGTAGGGGCGGGTCAAAGGAGCAGCTGGTGTGTGCGAAACGTGGCGGTGGCAAAGGTGGGAGAGGTAGCGAGGCCCGACGCGGCGCCGCCAGCCCGGATGCTAGCAGGGTCAGGAGCCCCGAGAGGCGCCTGCTGCGTCGCAAGCCGCGGGACTGGGGCGCGGGGTCGTGCTCGTGCGGCCCGCCTTGCTGTTGCTGAGGCCGACCCGCCGGCTGCCGCTGCGCTGTGCAGGGTGCAGTGGGTGCTTGGGGAGACGACGGGCTCTGCTGGCGCGGCACCGGCCATGGTGGTGCTGCCGGCCTGGGAGACAATGTCGTCGCTGGGCAGCCGGCAGGCGGAGGCCGCTGTGGACATGGCGCTCACAGGTGCGGGTCTGCGGGAGCTGGACGGGCGCGACTGCTGCAGGGCGCGGAGCCTAGCCGGGCGTTGCTTTGGTGGGGGCCCCCACCGAGGGCCACGGCAGCGGTAGCGACTCGCGCCGGGCACGCCTCCGCTGCCGCGCCCAGCTCACCGGCGGGAGCCGCCTTGCCCTGCTTGGCGGCGTGGCACTGGCGTGGCACTGGCAATGCCGTGGGTGCTGCTGCTGATGCAAGCGCACCCCGCCATGGTCCCTGCAAAGGTCCCTGTGCGGCTCGCCATGGGAGTGCGGGAGAGAGTGCGGGAGAGAGAGGGAGAGAGAGGGGGGTTTGGTACAAAGAGTGAGCCATGCGCGTGCTGTGCCGCACCCGCCGCATCCCTTGCCCGCAGGCACCAAGCACACGCTGCAGGCGCTCCGCATCAACACCATCCAGGCATTCGACGCCACCCGCTGCCCGCAGTGCCACGGGCCCATGAACCACAGCCGCTGGGTGGGCAGCGAGGAGGCCTTTGAGGTGGCCTTTGGGCCGCTGCTGGAGCCCTGGGGCATCCTGTCGAGGTGAGGGGTGGCCGGAAGAGCGGCGGGGCTGCGGTGGGGGCCGGGAGTCGACAGCGGCGCACCAGGGCATGAATGCAGGCGGCCAAGGTGGCCTCGCTGTGGCGCTGAGCGTCGGGCGCATCTCTGGCCTTCAGCCGCCGTTGCGTCCCTGCCGCCTTGCCGCCTCGCGCTTGACCCCATCCCTGGTCCTGGCGCCGCCCCCACGCACGCTCACAGGATGCACGACCCCGGCTACGACGAGGTGCGTGCCGAGGGGCGCGCCCCTCAGAGGCTAGCAGCCGCACAGGACGCGCAGGCACTGCAGGCGACCGCAGGCGGCAGCGTACTGCGACACGCGACTCAAGGACTAGCATGGCGGCGTGGTACACGTCTGTCCCGGTTGGCGTCCATGGCCGAGCAGCTGTCCCAGAGGCTGCCAAGCGCGCTGCCGCACGCGACAGCACGTGCACGTGCTCGCTCCGCCGCGTGCCCCCGCCCCCACCCACCCGCCCATGACCCCGCCCGCAGCGCTACCGCGGCTGGTGGTATAACAAGATGCAGCACGTGGAGGCGGTGGCGCTGCTGCTGCGTTACCGCCTGCTCATCAACCCAGGTGCGGCGGCGGCGGAGCAGCAGCAGAGGCTGGGTGGCGGGGTTGGCGGCCTGGCGGCATTGTTGCATGGCTGGCGGGGCCGGCCTAACTGCACAGCTGGCGGGGGCGGCGCGGCTGCATGGGGGTTGCGTGGGGCCTCGTCGCCTGCGCGCGATGGGCTGGTGGCGTGCTGCGGGTCTCGGCGCTGCTTGGTGGCGTGCGCTATTGCGTACCTACAGCCCAGCGCGGTGTGAGACCTGGCGCTGCCCCTGCCCCTGCCGCCGCACAGACGCGTGGATCGTGCACCGGCCGCATGCGCGCACGGCGGCGGCGTCGCTGACCACCACCTCGTCCAGCATCAAGCGCGAGAAGCTGCGGCGGGCCAACGAGGACGCGGCCTTCCTGTCCAAGGTGCGGCGCAGGTCGCTGGGCTGTGGTGCGGGTCTGGTGGTGGTGCACATGCGGCTGTGGTCACAGCACACCTGTCTGCAGCCCGTCAGGGGGTGCGCAGGCGGAGCCGTGCGGCGCAAGCCGAGGCGACGTCAGCGCTGCGGGCATGGCTGCGGCCGGTGTCCCTAACGCGGCCTGTACGCGGCCTGCCGTGCAAGGCTTGCCTCTGTGGCTTCCGTGCCTCCACGCTCCGTGCCATCCCACGCCCTCATCGAGCGGCCGACCTTTTGTCAGCGCCCTAGCTAGCCTTTTTCGCATGCCCCTCGCCCGTGCGCTAAGCGCGTCCGCGCCGCCCCGCGCTCCTGCCGCACCTGGCGCAGACCATGGTGCTGCCCGACCGGCCCAAGGCCACCGCCGTCAAGCTGTTCAAGTTCTACGTGGACGGCCTGGTGCGCAACTTCCACCTGGCCTCGCTGGTGGGAGCGCCCTACGCGCCGCGCGTGAGCCACCAGACGCTGGCGTGCCGCGCGGCGCTGCCGTGGTGGGCGGGCACGGGAGCGCTGAGCGTGCTGGCGCCCGGCGGCGTGGGCGGCACGCCGCAGCCGGGGGCAGCGGCGCCGGCGGGGACGCAGGCGGCGGCGGCGGCCGGGGCAGCGGTAGCGGCCGGGACGGCGGCAGGGGCAGTGGCCGGGACGGCGGCCGCGACGGCGGCAGGGGCCGCGGCAGGGACGGCGACAGGGGCTGTGGTGGGAGGGACGGCGACAGGAGCTGTGGTGGGAGGGGCGAAGCGGCGGACGCGCTCGCTGTAGTAAGACTTTTAGAGCGCCTTTGCGCCGCGATGTGCGCATGGGGCTTCAAGGTGGATAGGTGAGAGGGAGGGAAGCATTTGCCGGCCATGTGCGCTGTGCTGTCTGTTCGCAAGCAGGATGGCTTTCCATGTAAGTCCGCGAGGATAGAGACCGTGGGCTCCTGCTGCCGCTTCCGTGCAGCCGAGTGTGGGTATCTCCTGCCGGGCAGCCGAGTGGTCGCGGTACGAGAGAGGCTGCCTCTGCGGGCGCAGGCGCTAAGAGCGGAGCTTGGAGGTCACATGAGACGTCGCCCGACGCCATTCCAGACTGCAAAGGTCGTGCTGGATTAATATCCAGCCGTCTCGTTGCCGTCGTGCCGGGACGCACATCGTCCTGGCACTGCCCTGCACCGCCCGTCCCCAAACCCCGGGGGCACGGGCGCTGGCTGCGGCCCTGCCCAGGGCCCCCAGCAGGGTCCTGCGCGCTTGAACTGTCTCACAGTCACAGCCCTCCTCTCATCGTCTCGGGGCGCCGTGACGTCCGTTCCGCCTGCTCGCTACCCCACTTGAATCCCATCCTGTCCACTGCAACCTCCCAGCTGCCCACCGCGCGGGACATGCCCCACGCCTGCCATCGGCCCGCCTCGCCCAGCCCCCATCCAGTGACGGCCGCGTGACTACCGGCGCGCGGGAAAATACCCAGCGGGCTGCCCTGACTCCATTCCCCCCTCCCTCCTGATCTACAGCGCTGCCGCCCTCAGCCTAGCAAGCCGCTCGCACTGCCGCCTCTACCACGCAGGCCCCCACCATCCCACCCCACACCCACCCAAGCCCTGAGCCCCAGCTGCGCCCACCTCGTCCGCACCGGTCTGAGCTCTCGCCCCCAAGCCCTCAACCGTGTCGCCGTTGCCAGCCTCCCCAGCTGCGCATGGGTGCATGGCTCGCCCAGACCACCCAGACCAGACGCAAACAGTCGGTCATTATGCGGTTGTCGCCGGGGTATTTTGAGGAGTCTCGGGCACACCGACAACCGTGCCCTCATTCCCACGGGCCGGACCTAGCCGCCCGGACTAAAACGGCAGGAATGCACATCTCAACACACGCCGCCGCTGCTGCCGCTCTAGCTGTGTCGCGGCCGCTTACGGCGGCCGCTACCAACCCCTCCGCCGCCTCGGCCGCCCGGCCCACCACCGCCGCCAGGGCGGAAGCAGGCCGGGCGCTCAGCCCCGAGCAGCTGGAGGCACAGCAGCAGCAGCAGCAGCATGTTCAGAGCGGCGTTGAGGTCACGGTCTGGCGGGGGGAGGAGGGGGATGGGCCGGAGCGTGCTGTTACGCGGCCTGTGATAGTCACCCATTCACCCATCCGCCCATACAGTCACCCATAGTCCCGCGACACTCACTCCATGTCGTGCCGCAGCCTTGGCAG
>BDDC01001466.1:0-17269 GCA_001662425.1 Chlamydomonas sphaeroides
GGTGGGTGGGTGGGTGGGTGGGTGGGTTGGGTGGTTGGGTGGGTGGGTGGGCTAGGTGGGGGGCCGCGGCGGTGAGGCTGCAGGCTGCCCCCACGGCACCTGCAGGCGCTGCAGGCGCGAGCTGCACTGCCGCCTGCCACACCCGCCCCTCAGGCATGGCCGCCGCTGCCACCCAGCAGCCATCCAACCCAGCAACTCCCCCTGCGTGCGGCCCCCTGTGGCCGGAGCCCCCAATACCCCAACACCCCAACCCCAGCAGCCCCCGGCCGAGCCCCTGCGCGCCGCTCACTGCGTCTCGTACAGCAGGTTGAAGGGCGAGGCGCTGCCCTGCCCGGGCGGCCAGTCCCAGTCGCCGAAGTCCTGCCGCCGCAGCTTGCGCCGCGGGCCCGTGTCCTCCCCCCCGGGCATGCCTGTCACGCCCGTGCTGGCGCCCTCAAACGGCGCCGCCGCCGGCCCGCCGCCGGGCGCGGCGCCGCCGCCCCGCTGCGGCCCCGTCAGCACCGCCGCCGCCACGTGCGCCGCGGGGCGGCTGGGCGGCGGCGCCAGCGCGGAGGGGCCGAAGCAGCCGCCACCGCCGCCGCCGGCGGTCGCCGCGCCGCCAGCTGGCGCCGGCGGGGCCGTGCCCACCGCCGCCGCAGCGGTGGCGGCGGGTGGCGGCGCGGCGGCGGGCGGCGGGCCCAGCCCCACGTACAGCTGCTGCGCGGGGAAGGCATCGCCGTAGGTGCCCAGCTTGGCGGCGGCGCGGCTGAGGGGCAGCTGGCCCGCGTCCAGCGAGCGGTGCAGCACGCCGGTCTGCGGGCGCGGAGGGGTGGGGGCGGAGGGGCGTGGGGGGGCGGTAGGTGATGGGGAGAGAGGCGGCCCGGACAGGGAAGGGTCGGGCGGGGTGTCCTCCAGAGGGAGGAGCAGCAGGCGCCGGACCCACGGCTCGCGTGGAGCACAGGCAGGGGAGGGGAGGGGAGGGCGGCGGCGGCGGCAAGGAAAGGGAGGCTGCCGGGGCGAGGGCAGCGGGGCATGTGCCTCGCCAGGGCCTGGTAGGGGGCTGGGCGCAGCAGGCGCAGGGGCTGCTCCATCTGCATCTCACTCCTTCTCCGCCCCCCCCCCATTCCACCCCTTCCTCCCACACCCCCACACCCCCACCCGCCCACCGCACCTCTGCGTCCGTCAGCTGCCGCGCCACGCGGGGCGACTGCAGGCCGCTGATGGGCGCCGCCAGGGAGGCCCTCAGGGGCGACATGCAGGCGCGGGAGGCGGCCCGGGCGGCGGTGGCGGCCCGGATGCGCTGCAGCTGGTTGGCGGCCCAGGGCGAGGAGCCGCCGGCGGCGCCAGCGGCGGTGGGCGCGGTGGAGGGGCGCGCGCCTGGGGGCAGCCGGGCGGGGGGGGGCGGCGAGGAGCGAGGGCAGGTAAGGGGCGGGCGCGCGCGCGAGGTGGCAAGGCGGCCGCCGGGGGTCCGGCTGCCTGCCTGCGTAGCCGTCCGAGAGCGCGGCGTCCAGCCGTGCGGGCGGCCGCTGTGTCCGCGTCAATGGCGCAACACGGCTGCCTTCAACACCCCCAACCCCGGCCCACCCAGACCACCCCTGCCCCGCAAAATCACTCACTGCTGCCGCCGGCGGTGCGTCCCGTCGCGGCCCCGCCCGCCGGGCCCCCGCTGCTGGCAGGCCGCGCGCCCGGCGTGCTGCCCCGCGCCGGCCCCGGCCCCGCCGCCCCCGCATTGCTGGGCCGCGGCGACGACGCTGCCGGCTTGACGCCCGCCGCCGCCGCCGCAGACGGCCTCGCCGCCGCCGCCGGCCCGCCGGCCTCGGCGGCGTCGGGCCGCGGCGGCCGCATGGGCGACCGCGGCCGCTGGCCAGGCGACGGCGAGCCGGGCCGCGGCGGCGCCGGCGGCGGCCCCGCCAGACCCCACACGGGGTCCACTGCCTCGCCCTGCACCACCGCGGTGGCGATGGCGGGGTCGATGCCCGCGGGCATGCGGCGGCCGATGAGCGCGCCCACAGAGGCCGTGCCCGGGCGGACGAGGTGCTGCAGGTGCACCGGCACCGCCGGCAGCGGCACCAGCACCGGCGGCACGCGAGGCGCCTTGGCCTTCTTGCCGCCCTTGCCGCCCTTGCCGGCGCTGCCCTTGCCCGCCGCCGCCGCCGACGCGCCGCGCTTGCCGCCGCCGGCGGCGGCGGCGGCCGGCGGCCCCGCCGACATAGGCGCGAACCCCGCCAGCGCGGCGGCGCGCAGCGCCGCCGCCGCCGGGCTGCCCGCCGGCGCAGTGCCGGGCCGGCCGCTTTGGCCCGCCGACATGGCCGCCGCCACCATCTGCTTCATCATAAGGTAGTCGGCGTCGCGGTGCACGAACGCCGACGTCAGCGGCGCCGCCGGCACCTGGCTCAGCGCGCCAAACGGCCCCGCCGCCGGCTCCTGGCCGGTGCCACCCGGCGGCGCCTGGGTGGGCACGGGCACGTTTGCCCCCAGCGGCACCGTAATGCCCAGCGCGCGCTGGTGGAAGCTGAGCACCGTCCGGGACGGCACGAACAGCAGCCCGGCTGCGGAGGAGCCGCCGGCGCGCTTGGAAGGGGAGCCCTCGCGGCGCTTGGCAGCGCCGCCGCCGGGGCTGGGGCTGCGCACGCCGCCGGGCCGGCGGCCGCCGCCGGCGAGCGAGGAGGCCAGCGTGGCGGCGGCCGCGGCCGCGGCCGCCGCCGGCGTGCCGCGCGCCGGCGGGGAGGGCGGCGGCGGCGGCGCGTCGCCGCCGGCCGCAGGGGCGGGCGACGGCGAGAGCGCCGACTCTGGCCGGGATGCTGACCCGCCATGCAAGCCGCCGGCGCCGCCGAAGCGCGGGGTGACGCCGTTGGCCGTCGACGGCCCCAGGGCTGCGGCCTGGCGGGGGGTCACGTCGCCGCGGCCTGGCGATTCGTAGTTGGGCATCGCCTGGGGTTGGGGCGGGGGTCAGGAGCGGCCAGCCGTCGTTGCAGCCAGGGCGCATGGCACAGGCGTGTGGCGGCGCCTGTCGCTCTCCGTCCAGGGCGAGCTCCCTTGCTGCCCTCCCCGCCTGCGGCCGCCTGCGACCCACACCTTTGCACTAGTGATACACCACCGACGACGACTCAGACCGGTAAACTCTACCGACTACATCGAGCAGGAAACAACGGCTGCCGGCTGGCCCCACCATGTACAGCCGCTCCAGCACGTCCAGCTCCTCGGCCGCCAGCTCGTCGTCGGAGGAGGGCCGGTCGCCGTCGCTGCTGCTGCTGGAGCTGAGCGGGGCCCGGGGCGTAGCCAGGGCGGCGGCCAGGTCCAGGCTCTCCTGCAGGGCAGGGAGGCGGGGTGACGCGGGGGGGGGGAGGCTCTTCCCATGGGGGCTAACGAACTAGTGTGCGCTCGCAGGGGGTTGAGCGAGCGGGCTCTTGGGCACGACGTGGACCGGGGTTGGTGGGTGTGTTGCAGGGCATTGCGAGGGCGCAGATTGCCGCCTTGCGGGATGGCCTCGATCAAGGCCCCTGCCCCTCCTCGCAGCGCCGCTGGCCCGCACCTTGAAGAACTTGCCCATGGCGTCGCCCAGGCCCTCGATCGCCGCCACTCGCCGCTGCGCATCCAAGCCCCGCGCATCGCGAGCTGCGCCGCGGCTTGTCGGCCGGCCGTCCTTGAGCCCGCTGCTTGCTCCCAATAGACCCGGGCCGCCGCCGCCGCCGGCTCTGCTGCCGACCCCGGCCCCGGGCGCGAGGAGGGCGTTGCTGCTGACGGTCCGTCCCCGGCCCAGGCCGCCACCGGGTGTGGTGGGGGCGGATGTGGCGCCGCCCCAGGCCAGCGCCGACCTGGGGCTGGCGGCGGCGCCGGCAGCGGCGGCGGCATTGGGGCTGGGGGCTCCCAGCATGCGCCCCAGGCTCGCGGGGCTTCCCAGCACCTCAATTGCGGGGCTGATTTGCACAGGACCGGCGCCGGCCCGACGAGAGAAGGAAAGGGAGCTGGCGGCCAGCGACGGGGTCATGGTGCTGGGGTTGTAGCTGTCGCCGTTGCCGGAGGGGGAGGCGGGGGCGCCGCTGCGGCGGTGCGCCTCTGGAGATGCGGCGGGGCCGTTGGCGCCGGGCACGATGCCGGCCGCTGTGACGCCCGTTGTGGTGTGGTGCTGCATGGCTGCGCACGCGGCTGTTCACAACAAGGGACGGCCTAGGGGGCCATGGTGCTCAGCGTTCGGCCTGGGGCAACGGGTTTGCCGGTCACAGGAAACGCGAGCAGAGCTTCAGGGGAAAGGTTGCTATAAACATCTGCAGAGTTTGGCTCCGTGGAGGCAACAGGGCTGGCTACTCACCGGTCAGGCTTCGCGCTTTGAAGCATGCTGCGAAGACGGTCCTCGTCCTAGCTTCGTTTTCTCGAAATCCATTTGAGTCTGCGTCGTTACATATTTTCAACGGTGCACTGATCAATAGGCTCGAGCGTGCGTAGTGCGGATGTCTTCTTAGAAGCACTGGGAAGAACTTGTTGGTGTAAGCAGGTAGTGGACGCGATAGCTCAACGATGCGCAGTGCTCGCGTAAAGCATTACAGCTTTTGCGGGCTGTTCTAAAACACACACGCGGCCCCGGATGCAACCGCCCCAGACCATCCTGTCCCCGGTTACACACATACGCCCCTCTGGCCGCGTGCCATCTTCAGGCAGCCATGGACACGTGCTGCCACTGGTCCCTTCCCTGTGGCCATAACGCGCCCTGCAGGGTGTTCGACATTTGTAATGCCCCATTGCCCCACCCCACGCCTGCGGCGAACCTCTCCCCTGCGTTAGCCAACAACAGTTCAGGACCTCAAGCCCTCAACCCTTTGAGGTCAGGAGACCTCCTGTGTGAGGTATGGACGCGGCAGACAAGGGATACAGGGATTTTGAAGGCAGCAGCTGTGGATTGTGGCGCCCCATGCAGGCGGCCATGGTGGCGAAGGGGGCTTTTGTCCAGTACGTAATCGGTAGTGTGCCGCAAGTAGTATTGGGTATATGTGGTGCGAACGTCCCGATCTGCCGCCGGCAGCGAAGGAACGCATGCGGGCCTTGCTAGTGGAGTGCAAACAAGCGGTTCCCGATAGCAGCCGTGCTGCGGGCCGCTTTCTGACGCTGCTACGTTCCTTCTTTGACTTCGTTCTAGTTTATCATTACGTTGGCATGCGCCTAGGGCGTAGCCCGTGAGTGATCTGATTGTGGAGTGGCGCTCGAGACATGTCAAGACGCGACAAGACGCTGTAAGACCCGTTGCCTTACACACTGGTATCAGTATGGTGAGGGACTTACAGAGTGCACTCCACTGGCTGTGGAATGCTCCGCCACGCGCTTACACCCTCTGATCCTGCCGTACACGCATCTAGCACGCTCTTGCCAAAACACACGTCAACTCCGCCCGCCCTCGCTGCCCGTCCAGGCTCCCTGGCTCTCGTCCCGTGTATTCGCTGAACATTGCACATGCATCCTCCCCAAAACCGGACCCGGTACTGGTCCCAGGCCACTCTTGGCGCCGTTGGAAATGGAGCGAACCTTGCATCGTCGAGTTAGCGACCAATGCGCTCCTGGCCAGCAACCCACGCGGATTTCCTGAGACCCACGGCCCACGTATGGGCGTTACACGGCAGGTGGCCTGGCAATGTGTCGAGCCGCGCGACAACGACCACTGGAATGCCCAAGCGTGGGCAGGGCGCACCTGCAGCGCCGCCGCCCAGGGCCCCCCGCTGCGCGGCTCGTTGGCCAGCCTGGCCGCGGTGGCCAGCGCCGTGCCTCGGCGTACAGGGTCTTGACTTCGTCTGCTTTTGGTCCGCTGGCAGTGGGGGCCAGGAGGCGACGCCAGGCCGAGGCCAGGCGGCAGAGGGCGGCAGCAGTGGCGAGTAGCAGAACTCAAGTTGTGGTCGGTAACACGCGGAACCTCAGTGGCATTGAGGCTAAGTGAGGGGCAAGGGTGGACCCTGCCCATGTGGTGGGCGGCTTGCTCGGCGGCGCGTGGGCTCATGCGCGAAGTACGGCAATCCTCCACGCATGGGACCCTTGTGTCGACCAGGAGGTCACCGACGCACTGGGCAAGTTAACGGCGTTGCCGCTGTGTCTGATATACATTGTTTGCACGTTTGCCCATCCCGGAACATGTCTTCGTCTGTTCCTTTTTTGGCGGTATGGGTAGCAGACTGCAGGGGTTGCAGCGTGTTGAAGGCACGGAGACAATACGCAGACGAGACATATCATGCAAACGGTGCTCGGGGGGAGTCCTGAAGAAGTGGGAGGGGGAGGGGGAAGAAGTGGGGGGGAATTAGTGGGGGGGGGATTACCTAAATCCCGAAGGCTCGCCGACAGCGGCCTGCCAGTAAGGGGCATGCCCAGCGACCCTTGGTTCAGATTTTACCGGTGCCCCAAGCTAGCATATCTTTCGTTCCACAGCTTCATAAAATGCCATGTAGTAGAAGTGTGCGTACAGATTATCGGAATGGCCTGCACCCGCGACGAGCTACCGCTGTTGCGCGCTTGCCTCTCTCGCCACTATAAGGCACACGTAATCAAGACACAACGTATGCACACGGTATCGAATCACAACGCATTAGCCTAGTCAACCCACTTCGGTCAACGGAAGCTGACAATTCGGGGCCCACCATTCGTCAAGCAACCTAGCTCCAGCTCGTTGTCTATCGCTAACAGACCACATAGCGCACTGTTGCTTACCCTGCGAAGCAGGGGCTTCACAATGTTGTAGCAGAACGATTGGGGCTTTCGCCGCGAGCGGCGGGCCCAGCGAGCCTAGCCAAACATGACGTCGACTTTCCCTAGGACTATGGGGACTGCTGGACTCGGAACAGCTACCTTCCAGCGTGGCACAGCTGCGTTCGGCACATGGACAGGGGCCGACGCGGCCTTTGCCGGAATGGACTACCCGCTGCGAGACCAGACGATGGTCACAGCACCCACGTTCCCGCCGTTTAAGTTTGAGCCTCGGCGGGCGCGCATCGACTGGAGGCTGCTGCACGGCATCGACCTGAGCAGCATGGTGAGGGCCCCCGTGCCAGGCCTGCACGCCCTAGCACCCCACCCACCCCAACCCACGGCGTTCGCGCCTTTGGATTGGTGACTGACCGCAGGTGCGGGATGTTGACCTGGATACGCTGGAGAAGATAGTCAACATCGTGGCGTTCGGGGACATCGAGGCGGAGGATACCCGCCACCTGACGGAGCTCAACTTCATCAAAATCTTCAGGCTCTCGCAGATGATGATCGAGTACCTGCTCTACGTGCAGGATTGCCTGCAGACGAGCAATGGCTGGCTGCAGCAAGACAGGTGGGGCGCCGCGGCGCCCCTGCACTACTACGCAACACGAATAGCGGCAAGGCATTCACGCCTTGTCCACCGCACCCCCACGCGCCAACCCTGGGCCCGCCTCCAATCCGTGACCCGCATCCCCGCCGCCCTACAGGGGGAACATGGACAAGTATGTGCAGGCCGCGCGCCTACGCATCCGCGAGCTTGAGGCGAACCTCAAAATGCACAAGCGCGAGCTGCGCCGCGCTCGCAAGACCATCAAAACCTACGAGCTCCTGGCCGTGCTCAACGACGGCAAGGGCATAAAGGCCACCGGCAACTTCACGGCGCCCGGCGTGCCCGCCACGCCCGCGGCCACGGTCACCGTCATCCCGCCGCCGGCGGCCCCGCAGCCGCCGCCGCCCCCGCAGGTGGGGCGAACCCCGCGCTGCATCGCGCACGCCTTGTGCGCCGCTGCCATGGGATGTTGGTGCAGGGTGGAAGGCTGAGCCATGCCGTGCTCTGCCGGGCGTAGGTGGTCAAGATAGAGACCAACCCCATGAGCGCGGCCATGGACTCGCTGCTGCGCAAGGAGCTGGCGGTGCTGGCGGAGCGCCTCAGCAAGGCCACGGTCGAGTGCCAGACGCTGCGGAGCGAGCGCGACGACCTGTACCAGGTCGGGGCTTGCGGAGGCAGGGGGCATGGGCAAGAAGGGGCTGCGTGAGCCGGATGCGACATGGGGTTGTGCCGCTCGGGGGCCCAACGGCAATCCACGTGTTGGTGGCGGGAAGCTGATTGGTGCTCTGGTGCGTTTCCTCGGCTGGCTAACCGCAGGCCGTAAAGGACCTGGAGGTGGCTGTGCGCCGGAATCGTGAGTTGACGCGGGATGGGCGCTGCATGCGATGTGCACCCCAGGGCTGCGGCGCGTGCAGAGCTGCTTCCCTCGCTTACAGCCCTCCCTCCCTCGTTCGCCCTGCATGTGGCAGAGCTCGAGGCCCCCTCCGCGCGCCACAAGTGAGCACCACACGGGTCCACAGACCGTGTGCGCTGCACGCCGGCCGTAGCGCAGCGGCGACAGCATTGGGCCTCCGCACGTGTTTGCCGATCTGCGTGCTGCCGTCCGCCACCTGTCCCTAGTCCTCACACCCAAGCCGCCGCCGGCATGCATTTGCATGAACCCCCATCCCCTCCGCAGCCTGGAGGCCGCGCAGCTGATCCAGAACCTGCAGGACCAGCTGGGGCGCGCCAATGCTGAGATTGGGTGAGGGCGGCGGCGTCACGGGCGGGGCCGCCCGGTACTGCGTTCCGCAGTCTGGAGCTGCTACTGCGGGTTTGGGAGGCGGTGGTAAGCCCCCGCCCGGCATAAAGCGTCGGTGCAGCGCTGCGTTGTGACGCGCTAGCGGTTCCCCCAGCCAAGGGGTTACACGTGCCAAAGCCGCCTCGTGCGCCTCGTCCGCGGCCCTCACGCCGCAGCAAGCTGCGTACGGAGAAGCACGATCTGGCGGATGACCTGGATCGCTCCGCGGCGGAGCGGCGTCAGCTGCAGGAAGAGAAGTCCCGGCTGCTGACGGAGATTGCCAGGTAGGAGCTGAAGCCGAACTGGGCGACATGGGCCTGGCGGCCCACATCATGCATGACGTGCGGCGCTGCGCTCCCTCGGCCGGCCCCGCCGCGCTGGAATTCCAAGGGCTGTATCCAGACCCGGTTTCATCATGCCCGGGGTGCCGGCCGCAGGTCGCCGAGCCCGTCCCCACGACGGCTGGGCGTGGATGACAGCGCGGCTGTCCAAGCGTCCTCCGACAACCTGGGCGGCATGCTGCTGGACGCCGAGCGCCAGAAGGCGGCGCTGCAGGTGCGCGGCTGGGCCGGACCGGGCAGGCAGCAGCTGGGAAACCGGGCAACGGCTGCGGCCAGGCGGTTGCTGCGGTGCGGGGTGGCGCAGAGCGGACGAAGCTTGTCCTGCCCCTAACCACCCCGCCCCCCCATGCAGGAGAACCTGGATGAGGCGCGCGCGGAGATCACGGCGCTGCAAAAGCAGCTGATGAAGGCCATGAAGGCCACCGCCTTTGCACCCGGCGGGTGCGTGCTGTGTCATGCTGCGCGGCGGGGCTGGGCTGGGCCGCGCTTATCGCACGAATGCGGCGCCGCGAGCAATGCGGCCCCTACCCCACCTGCACGCCCCTTACTCTTGGTCCTGTGCCTGCTTGCCGCAGCGGCATCGCGGCGCCAGGTGGCGGCGACGACCGGCTGGTGCGGGACCTGGAGGCCACCCGCTCGCAGCTGGAGCGGGAGCTGGCGGACACGCGGCGGTACCACGAGGAGGAGCTGCAGCACCTGCACCGTGAGGCCGGCGCCAGGGCGGACACGCGTGGCAGGAGCTTGGACAGGAGGCGCCGGGCCATGGCACGGGCAGGCGCCAGCAGGCCTGGCAGCCGCTAGCAGGCCTGGCGCTGGGGCTTGGATGGGATGGACGCACACGTCCGAGGGTGGCGTGATTGATTGCGTTGTTGCGCTGCGCGTTACCCTGCACGCAGGCGAGCTGGACGCGGCCCAGACACGGGCGGCCGACGCGGAGCGCAGGTGCGGCGCTGGGGTGGTTGCACGCGGACGTGTTTCGGCAGCACACGACGTGGCGGCGCAGGGCGTGCAGCGCAGGGCTCACAACGGCTGGCGCCGCGCTGCGTGTTCTTGGTGCCCCATTTATGCAGGGCCGGCAGCGGCGGCGGCGCCGAGCGGTCCCGCATGTCGCCATCGCGGGGCGGCCTGGTGCGGGTGGACGAATCGGCGGACCGCCAGGTAGATAGTGGGCCCGTCTCGGATGACTACTATCTGGCCACGGTCTTCTGTGCGCATGGCCGCGTCGCCCAGCTGTCGACGGGGCCCCCCACCATCGCTGCAGGACCCCACGGTGGCGGATCTGGAGGCCACCAACGCGCAGCTCAACCAGCAGCTGATGCAGCTGCGGGTAGGGCGGGGGGTGGGGGCTGAGGCTGCGGGCATGGGCTTCCCTACGCCGTTGCCCAGCGCAGAGGAAACAGCGGCGGGAGGTGCTGATTCGTGGGTCGTGGATGCGCTGCGTGGTGTTTACTCTGTCCGCAGGTCGAGCGCAACGACCTGGCCACCGATGTGGAGCGGCTGCGCGCGCAGCTGCAAGGCCGCCCGCCGCTCTCGCCTGGTGCGCCGCCCCCGCTGCGCCGCTCCTTTACCGCTGGCCCCGGTCTTTATTGCCCCGCGCTGAGCGTGGCCTGCTCCCGGCCCGACCTTCGTCTCAGGGGACCCGGCCATCGACCGCGACTGGCGCACGGAGGAGATAGAGCGGCTCAAGCTCGAGGTGCGCCACAAGGGTGCCAGCCGTTGCCGGGGCTTGCCGCACGCACCATGCCGCACCTGCACGGCCTCCGACCGCAGCAAACCCCATGCCGGGTGCCGCATCTGCCTCCCATGCTCGCAAACCCACAACGACCCGCCTTGTGCCCTGCGTCTTCCTCTTCCCCGGCAGCGCGACGGCGCCCAGCGGCGGGTGCTGGAGCTGGAGGAGATCCTGGGCGACCGCGACCACCTGGTGGAGCGCCTGCGGGCGGCCGTGAGGGACCTGCAGGTGCGGGCGGCAGGCGCCCCCACACACAGCGAGGGCGCGGGTCGGCAGGCGCTGTGCGCCAAGCACGCTTGCTAGCGGAGCTGTCCAGCCGCACCGGCGTTGGACCGGGCGGCTCGCGCACTTTTGCGTCCGCCCTCTGTGCTGACAGCCTGTCGCCTGGCGTGTGCTTGTGCGCCCTGGTCGATGTGTTTCCAGGGCCAGCTGGAGCAGCGGAACCAGCAGGTCGCGGCCGATGCGGCCCTGGGCCGTGTGCGGCAGCAGGTTGCAGAGTACGAGCGCATCGGCGGCGCGGGGCCCGGCCCGGCGCCGGGCTCGAGCGCCCACATGAAGACCAGCTCCTTCTCGTTCGTGCCAGAGGATGGCTCCGCCCCCGACACGCCGTCCACGCTGCGGCGCCAGGCCGCGGCCCGGGACCAGGCCGCGCAGCAGGCGGGCGAGCTGCCGCCCCGGGCGCCCGCGCCCAGCAGGCCGCCGGCGGTCGCGCCGCCGGAGCCGCCCGCAGAGCCGTACTTCGTGCCGCCGTCGCCACAGCGGCCGCCGATGTCGCTGGACCCGTCAATGGGCGGGCGTTGGCTGCGCCGCATCCCGCGGCCCTCGCCGCCGGACGCCTTGTAGGTCTCGCGCTTGCAGCTGTAGGGCTCGCCGGCTGTTGCGCCTGGGCCTGCTCCATCACGCCACCCAGCATGCCGCCGCCATGCGGCCCAATGGTCCAAGCACCGCACGTGCCTGCC
Organism: Chlamydomonas sphaeroides; assembly: GCA_001662425.1. Taxonomy (NCBI): domain Eukaryota; kingdom Viridiplantae; phylum Chlorophyta; class Chlorophyceae; order Chlamydomonadales; family Chlamydomonadaceae; genus Chlamydomonas; species Chlamydomonas sphaeroides. The sequence continues at coordinate 11,561 of BDDC01001466.1, forward strand.
AAACTGACACGATCGCTCACGCCCAACCCGCCATGCAGCGCGATGCAGCAGAACGTGTTGCGCCGCGTGGCGGGCATCAAGCCTGAGGCGCTGGACATGATGCTGGCGGAGGAGATTCGCGTGGTCACGGAGAACCCCTACGAGTTCGAGGCGGACGACGAGGCGGTGTTCAGGGCCATGCTGCGCTACGAGCTGGCGCCGGAGCGGCCGGGCGTGCTGAGCGTGCGGAAGCACGATATCGAGGTGGGGCTTGAGGGGTCGTGTTCGTGGGTTCGGGCCTGCAGGTTGCGCATGGGCGGGCGGTCGTCGAACATGGCGCTGGGGGCTCGGCCATGTCAAGCATGGCGCCGTCGAGCGGCCGCGCGCTGAGCTCGCCCTGTTGACGGCGCCATGCGCCGTCCTGCCCATCCCGCCCGCTCGTCGCCAGGACCTGGAGGCTGCGCGCGGCGCGCTGACGGACCAGCTGCTGGCAGTGATGGACGACGAGATGGCGCAGTACGGCATCGACACGTCCACGGACCAGATGAGCGACAAGATGTACGCGGCCGCCATGCAGGAGCTGGCGGCACGGCGAAGGTGCGGCCCTGGCACCTGGGCCTCTGGATTCCTCGCCTGCCTCCACAGATACGCGAGATGCAGCTTCGTTCCCACACCTGCTGTGGCCAGGGAATGCGCGGTGTTGCTAGGCACGGGTGTGGCGCTGTAGCTGCTGCCCTGCTTACGGCCTGCTGCATGCGTTCGTACGCCCTCCCGCTCGTGCGCGTCCGCCCCTCCGCAGCCGGCTGCTGCAGCGCTACCCGCGCGACGTGCAGGAGCGCGCCGAGCGGCTGCGCGACGCGCTGCTCACGCACCTGGAGCTCTGCAAGCGCCGCCTGCAGCAGCAGCAGAACGCCGCGCAGCAGGCCAAGCTGCAGGAGGAGACGGAGCTCAAACGCGTCAGCAGCGCCGCAGCGGGCCGCGCGGGCGCCGGCGGCAGCGTCGCGGCGGCGCCGAGGCTGCCGGCGCCCGAGATCCAGCCAGACGGCGATCGGGACAGCGGCGGCAGCCGCAGCAGCACCGGCGCGCCATTCCGGCCTGTGGCGCCGGCAGCGGCGGTGGGCGGTCCGAGCGCGGTGTCGTCGGCGGCCGTGAGCCGGCAGGGCTCACTGTCGGCGGCGGCTGGCGCGGGGGAAGAGCCTGGGCCGCAGCCCGTGAGGGTAGGCGCCCAGGCGCAGCCCGCACTGCCGGCCTTCCCGCAGCGGCAGGGCAGCCTCCCGCGCGGCGGCGCGGACGACCTGGGCTCCATGCTGCCCACGTCCGGCGGTGGCTTCGGGTGGGTTGACAGGGCCGCATCATCGCTTGCTTGCGCTCGGGCCACCATAGCAGCCGCTCTCGGCCGTATGCTGACACTATCGCTTGACGGCTGCACCGCCTCGTTGGACCGCCGCTCCCTGCCTTGCAGCCGGCCGCCCCCCGACCCTGCCCCCGTCATGGTGGTCTCCTCACGTGTGGGCGCCGCCGCCGCCGCCACCGGCAAGAACGACGGCCGGCGGCCGTCCTCGGGCAGCACCGTGCAGCAGGCGGGCTCCAGCGGCGACTCGGCCGGCGACGGTGCCGCCGGCGTCGAGCCCGAGCCCGAGGCCCGGGTGGTGCTGGGCCACAGGCCCATGGCGGCGCAGCAGCAGGTCACGCTGGGGCCGGCGGCGGCGACAACCACGCCCGGCGGCAACATGAACATGTCCATACGGTGAGCCGGCACGGCGGCGGAGGGCTTGGGGTTGAGGAAATGCGGCGTCGTCAGCGTGGGCTGGCCGGGGAGCGTCTTGGCGACACGCCGGAAGCCTCGTGAGCGGGCGCTGTGGGCAGGTGGTTAGTAGTTCGTGTCACCGCTCAGCTGCGAGCTTTGGGCGCTCTCCCGCTGACGCGGTCCGCCCGCAGGTCCGTCAAGTACCAAGAGTCCGACTTTGACGACGAGGACGAGGACGTGCAGCCGATGCCGCAGCCCAAGGCCGGTGGGTAGATGGAGCTCGGTACTACTGTACGGCCGCAGCTGCCGCATGCACTGTAGCTGCGGCCGCAGCCAGGGCCTGGATCTCTAGCGTGGCGGTGTGCAGCTGCTGACCTACGCCTGACTCCGCACCGTGGATCATGCTGTGCGCCCGTGGCGCAGTGTCGCGCCTGGCGGAGGCGGACGAGTACGCGCTGACGGAGGACGAGGAGGCGCAGCAGGACATGGGCATCGAGGGCAGCGAGGAGGACCTCAGCCCCGTAGTGGGTACGTCGGGGCCGTCCGCACCCGCCGTGCCGCCTTGCTCCTGCGTTTCCAGGAGCCATTCACGACCTAACCGACCTGCATGTGGGCCTCACGAACCTGATCTGCCCTCAGGCGGCGGGCCGCGCATCCTCATCCGGCCCACGCCGGGGTCGCCGCCCCGGAGCGGGCAGCAGCCAAGCCGCCTCGGCCCGCAGCGCGCCGCCGCCACCGCCGCCAGCAGGTGCGGTTCCGGGGGGCACGGCCCAACCGCAACACACGCACCCACACACACACCCGCACGCACCCGTGCCCCCTAGCCCGCGCGCTCCGCCCCCTCTACTGCGCCTCCCTGCCGCCCTCTGCCCGCACACAGCGGCTGGGGCGCGGACGAGCCGCTGCGCCTGGACCCCGCGCCCAAGCCCGCGGCAGCGCGACCCAGTGACGGCGTGGATACGGGCGAGATGGAGTCGATCGAGTCGTTCAGCAACACCGGCCTCAGCCAGTCGCTGCCGCGCCGGCCCATGGGCTGGGGGGCCAGTCAGCCCGACCCGATGCGGCAGCCCGCGCCTCAGCAGCAGCAGCAGCAGCAGGTAGGGACGGAGGGTGCGTGTGTGCGCAGGCGTGGGCGAGCTGCGGTTTGCTTGGGTGGATGGGCTTCGGTGGCTGTCGCGGGCTGGTGCGGTGGCGCGGATGTCACGCCCCAGCCGTGCCTGTGCCTCGCAGCTGAGCACCGTGAGCAAGCAGTCGGGTTTCAACGAGACCATCAAGAGCTTTGGCGCCAGCAGCGTCCCGGGCGACGAGGTGGCTGTGCAGGTGGGTCGACGCAGCGGGGCGGGGGCGCCCCAGCGCTAGGCCGGCGTGTCGCCGACGGCGATGGTACGGAGTCCAGCTGGCTTGACCACTCGCTGACTGCATGGCCGCCTTGCGCGTGTCGTGTATTGCACTCGCCCTCGCGCATCAGGACATCACGGGCCTGGAGTCGTTCACAGAGAGCATCAAGCCCATGCGCGGCGGCGTCGGCGGCTCGAGCGCGTGGGGCTCTGCGCAGGTCCGTCCTGGGCAGGGCTGGCCAGCAGAGTTAGTTGCGCTGCTTGCGGCCACGAACACGTGGTCACGGCTGTCCTGCGCACAACACATCACGTTGCTCTGCGCCCCGCTCATCCCTGCGCGCAGGCATCCGCCGCCGCGGCAAAACCCGCGGCGCCCGCCAAGCCTCAGCGCGCTTACTCCAGTGATCTGTCTGAAATCGAGTATGCGTGATTGCAGAGCAGGCGTATGTCGCGAGCGGGGTGTCGTGATTGAGATAGCGATGATGCACGGACACCGTGCGGGCTTGCTCGGCAGAGCGGGCCTGCGTGTGCTTGAGACAACCCCGGCAGCCGCTGTCACGCGCAGCGCATTGCTGCGTGGCCGCTGTGGGTGTCCCTCTTCTCAATAGAACTAACTACATTGTTTTTTGGGGGGCGTCAATAGTGAACTATGTGCGCGGTGTAACCAGTCGGCTGCGGTTGGCCACTTCCCCGAGGGGGGGCGCACGGGTGACGGAGTACGTGCCTTGATGGGGCACACACGAGATACCACGCACGAGCAGGATAATTACTATGCACGACCTAGCCTTTGCTACATGTACAAAGGGTCACGTTTCGCGACGTTGGCTGTTGACGACGTCACCAGCACGCAAACCTTGACACGACTGGCATAGCTATTTGACCCTTTATAGCTCTACATTAGCTCCGCAGACCTACAGGCTCCTACCGCGCTCCTGCAGCTGCTCATGCCAATTCTGACGGTGCAAATGCCCGCGATGCTACGAAGCTGCGCAGCATAGCCCCATCCTATAACACCAAAGCCTTTGTTAAAGCGTAGGCATGGCGCATCCGCTGGCCGGCCGGCCGCTGCTGGTGACAGTGTGCAAGGCGGAGGTCGGTTGGGAAAACCCCGGCGATGCCCAGGCCCTTCAGTCAGGCAGCGTCACCGTTGTCGCCGGCCCCCTCCGGTGAGTCTCGACACAGGCGTGGCTGGCGCACAGAAGTCCAGCAAGGCCGGCCGCTGCCACGCCCTGCGCTTCCCGAAGCCCTCCCGCGCTCCCACCCTTACGTCACAACCGCCATCCCCGTCCCCAACCTTGCCTTCCCGCCCGCCCAAACCCTACCCGCCCTTCTCCACGCACGGCAGCGCCTCCACGCGCTCTGTGCCAGTGGCCCGCGGCTGCCGCGGCGCCAGCCCCACGGGCCTGCTCAGCTGGGCGCCGTCGCTGGGCGGGGAGCACTTTCTGCTCAGCGAGGACTGGCTGCTGGTGTCCGACATGGCGCTGCGGCTGGAGCTGTGGGGCCGCAGGGGCAAGGGCTGGGGAGCGGGGGACGCGCTGTACGCGCAGGTGGGCAGGGGGCGGCGGGGGGGAGGCGGAAGGGCCAGGGTTCGTGCCGAGCAGCGCGCTGCCTGCGTAGGCAGAGGCAGCGGGCAGGCAAGGGACGTTGTGCTTGGGGCCGCGGCGGCTGCCAGGTAGGGCGCGCTGCGCGACCTGCTAGGGGGTTGCTAGGTGGGGTTCGTGTCAGGTGCCGGGCCTCACCCGATGCCACGTCATCACGCGCCATCTTCGCAGGCGGAGATCGTCCTGGACGCGCCTGGGCAGGTAGGGGCCTGGGGCTGGGGCGGGGCTGGGGCGCGGGCGCAGGTAAGCGTGACGGGGGATAGGATCGTATGCGGGGCTGGGGGCGTAGCCCAATGCTCGCTTGCCTCTATCCCCGCCCCCTGCCGCCAGGCGCTGCTGCTGAGCGGCCGCAGCCTGGACGTTCGGCTGCCGCTCATGGCCCCCGCGCCCTCGGGCGGCAAGGGCGGCGGCGGCGGAGCGGGCGGGGGCGGAGCAGGGGGCGCAGGGGCAGGGCCGGGGGCCGGCGGCACTGTGCTGGGCGTGCTGGCGCTCAGCATGGCCCTTCGCACGGCGGACGCGGAGGCGGGTGCGTGGGGGTCCCACAGGAGGCATGCAGGGGTCATATGCAGGGGGGCACAGCAAAGGCCAGCCAAGCTATGGGTTGATCGATGTGAAGCAAGCCCCGGCCCGCCCCTGTCATGCCCCTGGCCCCCCACCTCCCCTGCAGCCGTGTCGCGCTGCCTGCCTGTGGAGCTGCTGCCGCGGCTGCTGCTGGACGCCAGCCGCCTGCTGCCGGGCGCGGTGATGCGGAGCGGTGGGGAGGCCAGGGGCCAGAGGGACGGGGAGGGGGAGGGGGCCCGGTGGGGTGGCGTCGGGCTCCGTCGCCGCGGATGTTTGCGGCCACCCGACGGGTGCCCCCGCCAGCTGTCAGCACCGCACCCCACCCGGGGTTCGCAACTAATTTGTTACTCCCATGGTACATACCCACCCGGGTCGCTGGGCACCGGGTAGCGCCACGCGTGGCGGCAGGGCGATGCACCCCCCGGCAGGCCACCCGCCGCAACGCCGGCCGCTTTCCCGCCGCGCCGGGGGGGGGGGGGGTGGG
>BDDC01001467.1:0-22190 GCA_001662425.1 Chlamydomonas sphaeroides
CCTCCCTCCCTCCCTCCCTCCCAGCCAGATGGCGTGCGTCATGACCCCCACTCCACCGAGCGGCACCTGCCTCCCAGGGGTGCATCGTGCAGCCCAGCAACGTCCACCGCCCAGGACCCCTCCACCACGCCCATCGCCTAGGACCCCTCCACCACGCCCACCCCCCAGGACCCCTCCACCACGCCCCTGCACATTCCCCCAAACATCGCCCCGCCCCCTGCCCCGCCCGCCGCCTGCCACCGCCCCAGCCCCACCCATCGCACTCACATGTGGTGCTCCAGCCGCCCCAGCGGCACGGGGGAATAGGTGAGCGCCTTGTAGGTCTTGGCCAGACCCGCCTCGCGGTCCTGCAGGGGGGATGCATGGACGGAGGGATGGGCGGAGCGAGGGCGGGCGAGCAGGGCAGAGGTATACCAATCCAGCCGCCGCAGCACAAGGGCGCAGCAGCGCCCACCCTTCCGCGGCCTGCCCGCGCCCGCCCGCCCTCGGCCGCGTGCCTCGTGCCTCATGTCTCGTGCCTCATGCCTCATGCCTACAGCCCCCCGCCCCTGCCCTTGCGCCCCCCGCCCTCCCTCCGCGCTCGCCTGCAGCCCCCGCTTGAACTCCTTGTTGGCCTCCTTGGTGCGGCTCAGCACCACCACCCCCGTGGTCCACTGGTCCAGCCGGTGGCATACCTGCGGGTGCGTGGGGGTCCGGGGCCGGGAGGGGAAGGGGGCCGGGCGGGGTCGGGGGAGGGCAGGCAGGTCCGTCGGGGGGCACCCCAGCCCGCCCCAGCATTTATGTACCTCTGTGCCCCTGCCCCCGGCCGCCAGCCCCTGCCCCTGGACCCCTCTCCTTGCCCCGCCCCACCTCGATGCCCTCCAGCCCCAGCGCCCTCGCCACGCAGGCCGCCAGCTCCTCCGCCGCGTTGCTCTCGTGGCGCATGCAGGGCAGCCCCGGCGGCTTGTTGACCACCAGCAGCGAGCCGTCCGAGTGCACCACACGGGCGGGCCTGGGGTGGGGGCGGGGAAGGGGGAGCGGGGGAGCGGTGAGGGGGGCACGTGGGGTTGAGGAAAGGGAGGGCAGGGCAGGAACGTGGAGGGAGAGGGACACAGCGAGGGGCGGTGCGTGGAAAGGCGGCAGCGGGCTTGGTCGGGAGAGCGGCGGTGCAGCTCCTGCTGGGGAGCCCGCCGGGGCCCCCTCCCAGCAGGCACACCTTCCCACCCCGACGTCCCGGCCAAGGCCCTCTCCTCCCGTGCCCACGCGCCCTGCCCACCTGCCACCATGTCCTTCCTGCTTGCCCGGCCAGCGTCGAGCGATCCCCCGCTTCCCCCAACCTCCGCCCCCGCATTAATCGTTGTCAATTTTCTCGCAACCTTGACTCATTATGCAACCGCTATCCCCACAGCCCGCACGCACCAGTCTCCGCAGTAGCAGGCCGGGTACCTCTTGGGGTGGGGGTGCACGCGCACGTAGTTCCCGCGCGTCACCGCGGCGGCGGTCACGGGCGTGCCCAGCTCCGTGGAGCGGTGCCAGATGATGTGGGGCACGCCCTTCTGCTCGCGGGGCGGGGCACGGGGGCGGCGGGTGGCGGCAGGGCGGTGGGTACGTGCTCCGGCGGCGCAGGAGGCCGCGGCGCCGCGGCGCCAGGCCGTGGCGCGAGCTCACCCGCACTTCGCCCATGTACACGGCGCCGATCTGGAGCAGCTCCAGCGCGCGGGCGCGGCCCGTGGCGGAGCCAGGAGGAGGCGCGACTGGGGGCCCAAGGGTGAAGCAGGGGGCCGAAACGTGTCAGGGCAGCGGGAGCGGACGGCATGCGCCTGGCACGCTCGCCAACCTTTGTCCAAACCCCAACCACAGCCCATCCAATTCTCGGCAATCCTCATCAGTCGTCGGATCCCGGGGCCTCCTACTCACGCTGAGTCTCCCCTCGCCCGCAGGCTGCCTGTTGGGCCAGCTGCCTGGGCGCACAGGCGAGGATGGTGCGAGGCGCCATGGCAGCTCACCATTCTCGCCGACGTTGTTCAGGATGTGCTCAACTGCATCCACCAGCGACACCTCGTCTTCCAATACCTTGCAGCGTATGCTGTGCTCCTGCGCGGGTACCGCGGAGCTGGTTCAGTAGAGTGCCGACATGCAGCACCCCTTGCAGAACCGAATGCAAAACGGCAGGAGCTATCACGATCGCGAACACACGTTGGATACAATCGGCTCGAGCGCTGCTTCCATGATGGTGCGCGTTCGCGCAACGACAGCTCTCGCGCGTGGCGGGGCGCCGTGGCGGCGAACGAGTGTCGGGGCTGATATTGGTCGCAGGAGCATAGCGGGACGGTCAATATAATGCTAGTCACTTATGCTGCTGGAAAGGCTTGCATGCCTCCAATAAGGCCCTGGCCCGCGGCACAAACCCTGGTTCAGGGACCGGGACGCTCCCAGGCGCTTCCCTGGCCCCGAGTCAGAGGGCTGGTCCACTGCCCTCCTGCCCTGTGCATCAACCTCCGCGAGTGCGGCCGGCGCGCTCTGCTATTGTGTTTGCCGGAATGCACGGGGCGGAGGCCACGGCAAGCGGCCGAGTTTGGCCTTTGGCGGCGCCAAGCGGAAGCTTAGCGGTATTGAGGGTTAAGTTGGCAGCGATGGCGCATAGCGGGCCCTGTCTCATGGCCGTGCCTGGCTGGCTGAGCGGCAGCTGTTGCAATAGCGGCCGTACGCTTTGTGCTAGCACGATGCCGGCCAGGATTGGCGTCCCAGACGACTTCCGGCACGTATCGTTTGGCGCTGGTGGATAGGGCGGTGAGCGCCTGCATCTCCGATGGGGCATTGGGAACTTGTCTTGACCGGAGAACTTACAATTGCGGGGTCGCGTCACGGGACACCCCCTCGCTGTGAGCACTCGGTGTCGTAGCCCCAGTGCGCAAGTAGGCTGCCTCTTGCTGCTACTCTCTACGGCCGACCCCATGCCGGCTGGTGGGGCGCCGGTGCAGGCGAGCCAGTACCCCCATCTGCGCGCCCCATCCGTCTACCCCATGACGTGCCCCGCCCGCATGCAGTTGCAGTTGCAGTTGGAGAAACGCAACATGCCGCACCATGCGCCTACCACTACACCCCCCGGACACTATTGCCAGACCGGCCGCTGGCACTCCGCACCGCCACCCCGTCTGCGATCGACACCTCGCCTCTCACAACCGGGGCACAGCATTGCAACGGCTGCACGCAACCGCCGCAATCTCCCCCTGACATCACCAACCTGAATTGCGCCAAATTATGGCCGCCAAAAACAATTACTGCGCGCCATGTCGCCGTGCTGTTAGTAGAATGTAGCAGCGCGCACTAGCCACTCACTTCAACCAAGAACGATGAAACCGCCGTACAACGAAATGCGCGCTGTGATGAAGCCAGAATGCCGTTCTCTCGCTGCGCCGCAAGAATGTAGTGCTGCAGCGCGCTCGCACCGGACACCCTCGACCACCACACTACCAATGCCGAGGCCGTACGCCGGCCGCCGATTCAGAACCTCCCGTGCTTGTATCCCCTGGCAGGGGTCTTGCGGAAGACGCCCCGACACAAGCCATAACATGCCGACAAGCAGCCAACGTACGCTGCCACGCAGCCCAACAAAAAGGCGGAGGCGCGAGCGCTCCCCGTTCCGCAACCTACAGTATCTGCGTGTGTGGGTAACGCTGCCACTGACGAACGGAATGAGGTAATCGCGCCTAGTCGGGCCGCTGCGCCTCATACAGCCTGCGCCGCTATCCGGGAGGCCCTCACTGCGCGCACGGCACGGCCGCCGCGGCGCGGCGGGTGCCGCGCCGCGCGCCTGGGTGCCGCTAGCTCGGGCCCCCACCATCAATGTCGAGGCGACCCCACTCGCTGTCGTCGTGCTGCCTACCTCCGCTCCTCCCCCGCAGGACTTGCCCCTACACGCCGTGTGTGCAGACACCAAGCGTAGCCCGGACACCGACCACAGCACGGTGCGGTGGCAGCATCTGACAACCGAACCACACAACGGTACAACCTGAGCGCATGTCATCATAAGGCATACTGCCTGTTTATTGGCGGAAGGCGCACGGGAGCGTACCGCTCCCGCAGCCTGCCCGGCAGCATTACGGGACTTGGCACCACCACTTATCGGTGCCGTCACACATCATCGATTGACCAAGGCTGAACACATACGTTATGCACCCTAACGGGTTATGCACCCTCACGCCGCTTTATGTTACTACTGCGGCACTGGCGGCGCCGGCGGTGTTGCGCGCTCTCGCTCGGCGCCCCGCTCGAAGCATTGTGTCCTCTCCGGTGTGTGCTGACGCTGCAGGCCCCCGGCCGCACGCCGGGCTCCCTCCTCGGTGGACGCCAGATGCTGCGGGCGGCTTGCGGCTGTGGTTGAATGTACAGCCGTCGAGTGAGGCAGCGCTGACCCCGCGGCTCGCACGTCGGCGGCTCGTCGATCCGCGGCTCGCCGCTCGGCAGACGCCGTCAGCAGCCGAAGCTGCTGGCGTCTGGGTCCTCGGCTCCACCGCACATGCTGCTAAGCGCCGCACAGCTGTCCTCCGCCAGTACCGCAGCCAGCTCCTCCGCCAGTGCCGCCAGTGCCGCCGCCGAGGCCGCCGGCGCACGGGGCGGCGGCGGCGGCGGCGGCGGCGGCGGCGGCAGCGGCGGCGGCGGCAGCGGCGGCGGCGGCGGGGCGGCCGCGGGCGGCGACGCAAGGCTGCCTGGCAGCGGCATGAAGGCCTGGCCCATGGCTGCCAGCAGCCAGGGCATCGCCGCCAGCGCCAGCGCGGGCGACGGCATCCAGGGCCACACGGCGGGCGGCAGCGGCGGCGGCGGAACGACGAACGCGGCGCAGCCGTCAGGGAGGCCGGCGGCGGTGGCGTCGCTGGCGACGGCGCTGTCGGCCGCACCCGACATTGACAGCCGCGGCGCCTGCATATAGGAGCAGGAGCAGCGGGCAGGGAGGCACTTGGCAATAGGAAAGGGGCACACCATGCCGCCGGCACGCGTCAAGACGGCCACCGCAGCCCAGCCACCCGCAGTCCGGCCCACCTTGCGTCCGCGTCGCGGCTGCTCCTCGCCCTCGTGCAGCGCCGCCTGCCTCTCGCGCTGCCGTCGGCGGCGGAGGATGGCCTCGCAGCGCCGGCCGTCGACCCACATGACGCCGCCGCCCCGCCCGCCCACGGGCTGCAGCGCCACTCGCTGCGCCGCCGCCGGGGCCAGCTTCGTAGCTCCGCCGGCACGGAGCAGCGGCGGCGGCGATGCGACGGCGGCGCACGAAACTAGCTGCGCCGGCAGGGGGCCCCACGCAGGATGGCGAGCGCCGGCGCCGGCGGCCGTGGCGGTGGATGCGTCGGAGTGGCCGGCGCTAAGCGCGATGACTGTCGGGACGGCCACGGTCGCGGGTGAGGCGGCGACGGGGGCGGCGGGGGTCGCGGCGACGGCCTTGGGCGCCGCGGCAGCCTCGAGCATGGACGAGCCGACGCGCTCCAGGAGCGGTAGCGTCGGCAGCGCGCCGTCGGAGGCCAGGCCGGCCGCGAGGCCGGCGAAGGGGCTGCTGCCGCCGGCGCGGGAGGGCGAGCGCCCCTCCACGCCGGTGAGCGGTCGTGGACGGGCAGCCGCTGGCCCGGCGGGCCGCGAGCGCGGCGTGTCGCTGTCGCCGCGCGTGCCAGGGGTGCGGGAGCTTGAGACGAACGAGCTCCTGCTGGGGGGCACCCGCCGGAGACGGCCAGCAGCAGGCCGCACCCTTCCGGGAGAGTAGCTGTCGCCCTGGCTGACGGCTGGCGCTGCCGAAAGCGGCCATGAGGGGGCGTTGACGGGGAAGAAAACCGGCGTGCCCCAGACGAAGGGCGGCAGTTGGGCCAGGTCGGCCGTCGGGACAGGTAGGAGGAGTCCCGATGGGCAGCCGATAGGAAGCTGCGCTGGCATGTGCGCGCACGCGAAAGCGGCTGGCTGGAGAGAGAGTGCCATGCCTGGAGGGACACGGGCATGAGCACGACGAAGTCAGCGCTGATGCGCGACACCCGCGCGCGAAGCAAGGAGAATGCGAAGTGAAGACCTTAACGCTAGCGTGCGGGCCGCGATTGCGTCGAAACGCAACTCCAGAACACGGGACACGCGCGCCTTGGCGCGCTCAACGAAGCTCGTCGGGCGCGCATGCCTGAATACGCACCGTGGTATCCACGGGCTCAAGGAGATGTCACAGGCGTGAAACCGCTGCCGGCGCGCGAACGCGACACCGGCGCATGAGCCCCTTCCGCTGCAGGGAGGTGATCCGCAGACGGACGCCCCAATCTCCAAGGCAGGTCAAGGGTCTGTAGCTGGGACAGGCAGGCTGAGCGTTTCGAGCGCGTCCAGGTCTTCGTGCTTTGGGTCAGTCGGTGGGTATGCGGGTCGTCAGTGGAGCGCTCTCGGGGTCGCTGGAGCTGACATGTCTCTCGGTGTCGTGTAGTTGCATATCTTTGCAGTAGAGGTGTGAAATTGCATGGTCTGCATACACATAAAGCGACCGGCGCCCTGGTCAGCGATCGGCCCCTTTTCTCCCCCCACCGTCAACTCATTATTCCTCGTCCACCTCCATAGATATGTTGGGCTTGTCAAGCCGCGCCTGCAATGGCACTACCCCGCACTAAAAACTTCAACAGGTGTCAAATCTCCCCTAACCTCCTGCCGTTAACGAGGACCACGTCAATGCGCCCATCTTTTTACACAGCTTAGACGTTGCCGATATACTGTGTATATATCCTGCTGCCTCCGGGGTGTGCCCGCCCTCGTAGGCCCCTCGAGTCGCCACCATCGCGACGCCCCCCGCATCGTCACGGCCGCACCGTGCGTCGCTCGCGCCTTGGCAGGAGGCCCAGTCCTATCGCAGCCCGTCGCTACCTACTCGCCATTCAGCATTTCGCAGTCAAGCGACCGCGCCCGCTGCCATGTGCAGCGGGCACCCGCTTGCCGGCGCGCAGCGATGGACGCCGCAAAGCTGCGCACTCTGTGTACGCGCCCTGTGCATCAACTCACCGTGCCCCCGCCGGCTCCAGTCACAGCCCCGTGCCACAGCACCGCGCACTCGTGTCCAGGTGGGCAGGGGGCACCGGCAATGACGACGGCCACGCCACCGACTCGCCGCGGGGCAGGCTAGCGCCGCTGCCCGCGCTGCCGCTGCTCGCGTCGCTGCCCGCGCTGCCGCAGCTGCTGCGCGAATCGTCCGTGTCCTCCTCAACCTGCACCTGTCCCGCGGCCACCGCCGCCGCTGCCGACAGGGGGGATGTCGCCGGCGGCGGCAACGCCAGCGGCGACGGCCGCGGCGGCGCCTGTTCCCCGCTGCTGCTGCTCCGCCTCCGCTGGTTTGCTGCCTCCAGCTGCTCCGTGGTCCAGCCGATGAGCCCAAACGCCTCCAGGTCGTCCATGTCCGCCGCCAGCAGCGCACACCACTCGCGGCTGCGGACGGAGCCGGCGCGGGCGGGCGCGAGTACCACGGTGCCCCCCGGTGCCGTGGGCCGCAGCGCCTTTGCGGGGCGCCCGCCGGTGCAAGCGGGCGGCACCGGCGCAGCCGTGCGCGGCGACGAGGGTTGCGGTGAGCGCGGAGGGCGTGGGCCCAGGCTGCTTGGTGGGGGCCGCTCTACGGCTGCCTGCAACCGCGCCCACGCGTCAGCCTTGTTGGGGTGCGCGCACCCGGGAGGAGGTGGGGGTGACGGCTGCGCCTCGGCTAGCTGCCGGCTGGGGGTCCGCGGCGGGGCTGCCGCGGGGGTGCAGGCGTGGCAGGGGCCGGCAGCGCCCACAGGGCCTGGCGCGGAGGGCGGCCAGCAGCCGATGACGCGGCAGCTGCGCGCGGGCACCCAGCTCGGCCGGGCACTGATGTGGCTCGGCGGCGCTGGGCCGGGGGGGCCCTGTGGCAAGGGCGGGGGAGCGCGTCCGGCATGAACGGTGATGTAGGTGCAAGGCGGTCAGAGGTATGTTGCAGTCAGTCAGGATAGGCCACCCTCACCCGTGCCCTCACCTGCTTGGCCGCAGCGCAGCTCCTCGCCGCTGAGGTGGTGTGGTGTGGGGTTGCGCTGGCGCCGGCCGCTGGGGGGCCGGGGCGGAGCTCTGGTGCGTTGGCATCGGGGGCGGCGCTGCGCGGCGGCGAGGGGAGCTGCAGGAGTGTGCGCTCTGGCGTGCTGGGCCGCACGCAAGCTGCTGAGAGCGAGGGGCAAAGCCATGCGTTGAAGCTCTGGCAGCTCGTGCGTGACGACCGCCTGCTGTTGCGCGTGGGCGCGGTCAGGGCCAGTCCTGCGACTGTGCCGGGGTCCTTCCGCACGAGGGGCGACTCCGCCGCTGAGGCATGGCGGCTGCTCCGTGGGCCGAAAGGGCGGGGACTGGCGTCGACTGCGGCGAGCACCTAGCAAGTGGGTAAGAGCGGGTGGGATGTTGTTTGCAAGGGTGCGCAGGGCTTTGCCGGCAGGGGGGTGGGCAGGGGCGGGAGGGCGCGGGACGACCGCGCATTTGGGGTTTGGGAACGCACCCGGCGACAGAGTCTTCCCGTCATGACCATCTTTCGAAGAAGCGCAGCGACGTTGCCGATGGACGCCTCCAGGAGCTGCTCCAGTTGCTGAGCATCGAGGTTTGCGTAGGTGCCATGCGCAGCTTCGTGGTCGCTCACCATGCCAATTACCAGCGCAGCTGTGCGCAGGTATCGCGGCTATGAGATGCTAGTCGGGTTGCAATTCTCAAGCTGGATGCGAGTGGAGTAAGGCGTGGACGCAAGCAGTCGAACTCGCCGGCAAGCACTCTGACGAACGTATCGTGCGCGGAGCGTGAAGCGTGGAGTGTAAGGCGCATCAGAGTCCGCAACGTCAAATTTGTAGCATAATGTCGCATGGGCAGCCGCTGATGCTATCGCCCACTCCGCGCGAAGGTGCCGTCCGTAACGGCCCGCCGTGACACAGCCGCGTTGGCCGCTGAACTGCTTTCGCAGGTGATATTGTCTACCTCGTAAGCTCCTATGCCCATGGATACAGAGTGAGTTCGAGCGTTGTCCGTCGCAGGTCCGCGTAATGCCAACGGCCACAAGCAACGCTCTCGGCTGTTTTCCTGACACGACATGATGCAGAGGTGGTGGCATTAGCAGAAGGTGGCCGGCGTTGTGGCCGATGCTGGGCGGCATGACTCGATTGCGCCAGCAAGGTGGATGGGGACGGGTGAAACGTGCTGTGTTTTGGTGTGCAGGGTTTAGCTATCGCGCCGTCAAAGCAATGAGAAGCATATCAAACATTTACTTTATGAACGGCTGTCGGTCTTTGGCAGGCAACGCTGCCACAACGGGCGCAATCATGCGAAGTCGCTCGCCGTCGCGCACGTTGTTGCCACCTCACGAGCTATCCATGTAGAACAATTGCGCACACAGCGTTGGTCCGGCCCGCTGGGCTACAAGCGGACATCCCAAAATGGCGGGTGTCGGCGCGGATGGCGCCACCATACACCTCTTCGACCCCAAGGAGGACCCTGCGCTGTTGGCGGCCAGCACGGAGATGGGCTGCTCGGGTCGTGTCAACTGGCCGCAGTTCGACCCGCGCCAGCCGCTGCACGCCACCCGCAGCCACGCACAGTCGTCGCTGCCGCGCAGCACGGGCCCCCTCCAGGCGGGCTGTGCGGCGCTGCTGCCGGCATTTACGCCGCGCAACCACCACCTCACCAGCCCCATGGAGCTGGACGCGCCGTTCGAGTGGGTGGCCAGCAGCGCGCTGCTGCCAAGTTCTGCTCATGCGCTCGCCCATCCGCCTGGCAAGATTGCACCCGAGCAAGCTCAGCTTCACACGGCCGCGGCCTCGCCCTAGAGCCGCCATCTCCGTGCGCTGTGGCCTCCCATGTTTGCTCCACCTCCCTCCCCCCCTCCCGCGCCGCCCGCCACGGTTGCTGCCGCAGCATGGACCACCACGTGGCCCAGCAGCTGTCGTACCTGCAGACCGCCCACCCGGACGCCTACCTGCCACGCCAGCTGCTGACGCGGATGCTGCGTGATGTGGGTCGTCGCGGGGCTGCACGTGAACCCGCACCCCCTCCCCTGCACATTCGCCCTGGCGCCCCACCCCCGCTTTTGCGACCCCGCACCCACGCCCCTTCACCCCGCACGCCCCTACTGCAGCCCTCTCACCACCCCTCTCTCGCGCCGTGCCGCCGCCCGACCCACATCCCGCCGCCGCCACGGCTCAGGACCTGCTGGCCGGTGCCGAGTGGGACCCGGACGACGACGTACGGCAGCCCAGCGGCGCCGCGCTGGCGGCCGCCGCCGTCGCGGGCGCGCCCTCGTACGACGCCCTGGCCGCCTGCCTGCGCAGCAACCGGCTGGCGGCGGTGGCGCTGCCCGGGGGCACCACCGCGGTGCTCAGCGCCACGGGGCAGATCGGTGGGCCGGCGGGCGCTGGGCCGGGCCTGGCGGCTGGGAAAGCTGTCGGCCACTAGCGGTGGCGGCTAGGGGGCCAGCGCGCCCTGGTGGTCGCCTGGGCCCCAAGGGGGGGGGGCAGGCTGTTTTGTGTGCAGTCGCAGCCACCCTACGTGTGCGCCAACCTGGCTCACGTGCCGCGTCCTGTCCGCATGCTCCGCCCGCCGGGCCCCGCAGGCGAGGTGCTGACGCTCACCCTGCTGCGGCCCGCGCCGCCTCAGCCGGCACAGCCCGGCGCCGCCCACACTCACACCCAGCCCGGCGAGGGCTCACAGCAGCCGGGCCAGGGTGATGCGCCCACCACGGCCGCGGCCGCCGCGGTGGGGTCGCCTCAGCAGTCGGGACGCAAGCGCCGCGCCGTAGCAGCCGCCCGCACCGGGGCCGGAACCCGCACCGGGGGCGGGGGCGAGGGCAGCAGCGGGGCCAACGGCAGCGGCCACGGCTCGGGGCCCGGGCCGCCGCCGCCGCCGCCGCCTGCGCCGGCGGCCGAGGAGCCGTCGCGGCCGCGGATGCAGGTGCGCTGGCGCTGGGGTTGAGCCACACGGGGCTTCGGGTGCCGATCGTTGCAGGGGTCTTACCATCAACCTAGTTGGCTTGCAGGTGGGAGCTCGGGGGTTGGGCCAGTTGCGGTTGCGCGTGTTGCCCCACGCGCCGCCTCCGCCGAGCTGCAGCGCCCCCGCCCCCTCCTGCCGGGCCGCAGGCCTACCCCGCCGCCCACCTGTCCCTCAACAAGACCATCTGGCAGATCGAGGCGCGAGAAACCCGTGCACCGAGGCCGCCCGCCATGACCGCCCTGGGCTCCGGCGCCACCGGAGCGGCGGCGGTGGCGGCAGCGGCGGCGACGGCAGTCACTAGAGAGGACTTCGGCGGCGGCGAAGCCGCGGGCGGCGCTGACGTCGCCGCCGGGGCCGGGGGCTGCGGCCGCGGCGTGCTGAGGCCGCCAACTTGGCGTCTGACAGCGGGCTGCGGCGCTAGCGAGGTCAAGGAGGCGCAGGGAGACGAACAGCCAGCGGCGGCGGCGGCGGCGGCGGCGGACGCAGGCACCGGCACGGCGCCGTGCGTGTGGATTGCCGTACGATGCAACTACTCAGTCAACGTGCTGCTGGCGTACCAGGTCAACGCCGACGACTGGTGCGTCGCAGGGCGGTTGACCTTTGGCGGTCTGCGGTTGCCGCCCTCCTAGTTGGCGGGTTTCCCCACAGTCCACAGTCACGTCCCTCTGTCGCCGGCGCTCCCACGCCACCACAACCGACCGTCCGGACTCCCCACCGCCCTTTCCTGCGGCCGCAGGCGCAGCTGGCGGCTCGAGTGGCGCGCCGCCGCCGCCACCAGCCGCCCCACCGCCGCCATAGCGCTCAGCCCCACGCTGCCCGAGCTCGCGCTCATGACCGCCGACGGAGCGCTCTTCGCGGTGGCCGCGCACGCAGCCGCCGGCAGCGCCGCCGGCGGCGGCAGCGCCGCGGCGCTGCGGCGGCTGGTGCTGCGGCCGGTGCTGCGGCCCTGCCCGCCGGCGGCGCGCACGGCGGCGACGGGCGTGGCGCCCTGGGGCGGGCTGCTGGCGGCGGCGGCGGCGGAGGTGGCCTCGCACCCGCTGGCGCTGCGGCCCGGGGAGGGCAGGCTGTGCGTGGCCTATGGTACGTGTGGCGCCGCCTGGCTGGGTAGCAGGGCGGCTGCCCAAGCGTTGGCGGCCTGGTGCGGCCGCAGCGGCTAGCGGATAGAGGGAGCCGGGAGTGCCCGGCTGAAGAGACGGGCCCGGAGCTGCGGGCCAAAGGGCGGTGGCTGGGCGGGACGGCTGGGGCCGGCGGGTGCGCAGACGCGCGATGCAGACCGCGACCGCACCCGGCGGTGCCCGCCGCTGCCCGCGGCCGCCTGCTCCCCACCTGCCCCCGTCCCTCGTCCGCCGCGCCTTGCACCCTTGCACCCTTGCACCCTTGCACCCTCGCACCCCGCAGGCGCGCACCCGCGCACGTTGTTCGTGGGCCGCGGCCGGGAGCTGCTGCGGGTGGACGTCCGCGCCCCGGGGCTGCGGCACAGCTGCAGGTGCGGGCGGGGGGCTGCGGCCAAGGGGCGACGCGGGTGTCGGCCGTCCTGCCGCTGCTGCACACCTGCACGTGTCGTTCGCCGCCCTCCCGTGTCCCTCGCGTCGCCCGCAGGCGCCTGGTGCGCCTGGCCCGCAAGGAGGGCTGCTTCTGGTCCCTGACCACCGGCGCATCGCTGCCCGCCGCGCAGGTGGGCGGGAGCGCGGGCCCGTGACCGGAGGCCCGGCGGGCAGGTGCATGGCAGGTGCATGGCAGCTCCCCGGACCTCCGCTCCAGCTGTCTCTCCTTCACACCCACAGCTCACCTCCCTCCCCCCCGACCCAGCAGCTGGCCGCCGCGCCCAGCCTGCTGCCCCACCTGCTGCTGGCCGCCACGGACCGCAGCGTGCTGCTGCTGGACGCCCGCAGGGCGCCGCCAGGCGCCGCGGGCACGGCGGCAACAGCAGGCGCGGCCGCAGGCGGCGGGACGCCCAGCGGCGCAGGTGGCGGCGGCGGTGGCGGCGGCGGCGCGCAGCGGCGGCGTGTGCGCTACATGCGCGGCGGGGGGCTGGGCACCGCGGCGGGGCTGCTGCTGGCGGCGGCGCGGCACGGGCTGCCGCAGCGGCAGGGCCCCACCATGATCGCGCTAAGCGCCGGACCCACGCAGCCGCAGCAGCAGCAGCAAGCCCACGCTGAGCAGCAGCAGCAGCAGCAGCAGCAGCAGCAGCAGCAGCAGCACGGCGCTGCGGCAGCCGGCGGCGGCGGCGCCGCCGCTGCGCGTGACGTGGACAGGGACGGGGGCACGTGGATGGGGGAGGCCGCGTGGGGCTCGGGCGCAGGGCCGAGTGGTAGCCAGGCCGCCGCTTATCCGCAGAGCCAGGCCGCAGAGTACGACCCGTTCGGCGGTGGCGGCGGCGCTCACGGTGAAGCGTACGGCGGCGGCGGCGGTGGGCGTGGCATGTACGGCACGCAGGCCAGCCAGTACGTGGACGAGCTGCTGCAGCCGTGGGGGCCGTGGGGTCAGGCCGCTGGCGGCGGCGGCGGTGGCGGATTCGGCAGCCTGGCCGGCGACAGGGGCCCTGCGCTGCAGGCGCCGGCGGCGCCGGCAGGCGCTGCTCATGCCGGCGGTGGCGGCGGTGGCGGGCGCTGGGTGTCGCTGTGTCTGTTGCTTGCGAACGAGCGGGTGGGGGACGTGCAGTGCTGCGAGCTGGCGCTGCAGGAGGCGCCGCTGGCCATGAGGGTGAGGGCCCCGGTGGGATAGGGGCTGCGGGCTGGGTTGCGAGGGAGGCTAAGGGCCGGCGGGACGGGGTCCGGCAAGGCTTGGGAGGTTTGGGCTCGGTTTCATGCTGGCGCGCTGCCTGCTCCCGGTGGCCCACGCAACTGCCCCTGTGCCGCTGCCCTCCCGCCAGGTTGTGACGCCGCCGCTGCCCGCCAACGCCGCCGGCATGCAGCCAGACCAGCTGCGACGCCTGCGCCTGCCGTACATCGCCCTGCACGCCGGCGGCGCCGCCGCCGGGTCTGCCTCCGCCGCCGCCGCCGCTGGTTCTTCTGCTACGGCACCGACCGCCGACAGCGAGTACGGCATCCAGGGCCACGCGGCGGCGCCCGCCGCCCACCCCGCTCACGGCCCCGGCGGCGGCCCGCCGCGCCTGGCGGACGCGCCCTGGCGGCCGTCCTGCCTGTCGTCCGTACACGTGCTGGGGCTGCCGTACCCGGCGTGCGGCAGCGTAAGGCAGACGCTGGGGCGGCGCTGCGTGGCGGCGATGGCGGGCGCTCGGGCGGGGCTGTACGTGCCGCCGCGGCTGCGCGACTTCTTTCTGGGGCCCGACTCGCGGCCGGCGCAGTGCTTGGAGGAGGCGGTGCACTCGGCGGCGCACTGCCCCGACCTGGCGGTGGGGAGGGGAGGGGAGGGCAGGGGAGGGCAGGGGAGGGGTTGGCAGGGCCCTTGGAGCGGGCGGCCGGTAGGGGTGGGAAGGGCGAGGCCTAGCAGCGGCTCCCCTTGTGTTGTGCGCTGCGAGCTGCACACCCCTCACCGCCGCCCGCCTGGGCCTCTGACCCAGCAGCAGCAGTGCGCGCGCTCGCCAGTACGCGTTGCCCCTTGTCACAACGCCCCCGCCCCTCGCCCCTCGCCGCCCCTCGCCGCCGCCGCCGCAGGGCCTGGCCGCAGTGCCGCTTGTGCCGCCGCTGGGCTCGCCTGCGCCCCCCGGCTGGCCGGCGGCGCCGCTGCTGCTGCGGCTGTCGTACGATGGGGACCTGCTGCTGCAGGGCCTGGCCCGCCGCGCCCCGGGCGCAGTGCTGCCCACGCGCCAGCCGGGCCCGGCAGCGGCGGCGGCCGCGACTGCAGGCAGCGCCTCGGGTGCCCTCGCCGCGGCCGCTGCTGCGGGGGAAGCGGCACCTGCCACCGGAGCTGCGTCTGCGGCCCCAGGGGCACCTTCTGCCGCCGCCGCCAGCGGGGCCGGTGACGTAGAGGTGGAGGTCCTGGAGAGTCCGCACATCCTGGCGGTGGGGCCTGTGGGCGGGTCAGGGCCCTTTGGGGACATGGCTGGGCCCATAGGCGTTGCAGCCAGGGTCTGGTGGGCCCGCATGGGCCAGAGCCGCACCTCGCCGCTCAAGCCTGCGCCGTCGCCGCCTACCTGCCGGCCGTCCCTACCCACACAACCACCGCGCCTGCTGCACGCAGCCGCCGCGGCCCCCACGTGTCTATACCGGCAATCGTTCCCCCATGCGACGCAGCGCCCTGCGAGGAGGCGCCCCTGCCGCGCCCCCCTCCAGCTCCACCCCCAGCTCCACCCCCTCTCCCTCCACCGCCCTCCCCTACCCTCCCCGGCTGTCCCCCCACCGCAGGACCTGGCCTCGCGGCTGGAGCCCGGCTCCTCCTCCGCCCCGCTGCTGGCCGTGTACCGCAGTGCGCTCGAGGCCTGGGCCGCCACCGCCGGCCAGCCCCACCTGCGCGCCGCAGCCGGCTGGCTGCCGGGCGGGGAGCCCTCCCAGATGGGGATCACCAAGCCGCACTTGATGCCCGGCGGCCGCTCCGACACGCTCTGCCTGGCGGCGCACGCCGCACACCTGGCGAGCCTGCTGCGCTGGGCGGCGGCGGGCGGCGGCGGCGGCGAAGGGGAAGGCGAAGGGAAAGGGGGTGGGGAAGGCGCAGAGGACGGCGGCCGGCAGCGCAAGCGTGCGCGGGCGGAGGCGGCGCTGGCGGCGCTGCCCCAGGGCGCGGCGCCGTCCGCGGCGGCGGCGGCGGCGGAGGCAGCCAGTGGAGCGGCCGGCGGTGGCGGTCGCGCGTCTGGCCGCTGGGTCGGCGGCGGCCAGGGCGGCGGTGGTGCGGACGATGCAAGCCCCGGTGCGGGCCTCCCGCAGGGCCTCTCGCAGGGCCTCTCGCAGGGCACCCAGCCGCCGCCGGTCGTGGGCACGCAGGAGGCGCCGGCGGCGGGCGGCGGTGGCGCCTGGCGCGGCGGCACCGCCTCGGTGGCGGTGGCGGCCGGGGCCTCGTTCGACCTGCTGGGCGCCGCGGTGGTGCGCCCCAGCCGGCCGTGGGAGCTGCCGGAGGGCGTGCAGCAGCTGCTGCGCGCCGGTGCAGCAGCCCAGGCGGGGCCCGGCGGTGCGGCGGGGCCCGGGGAGCCCGTGCCCCAAGGGCTGGGCGAAGACGAGCCGGCGCCGGCGCCGGAGCTGACGGCTGCGGCGGGAGTGCTGCGGGCAGCGGTGGCGCAGCGGCTGCAGGTGAGGGCGTGGCGCGCTGGGCACTGTTAAGGCTGCGTGTCTAGGCTGCGTGTCTGGGCAGCGTGCGCAGGCAGGGGTTGCCCCGCGCCTCCACACACAAGCACCCGCACGCTCAGCGCTAGCGTTGCTCAGCCCTGCGTTGCCGCTGCCGACGGCCCCTGCCCCGGCCGCGCCGCCGCCGCCGCCGCCGCCGCCCTGCAGGCCGCGCCCCATTCCCAGCTGGTGGCGGAGCTGACGCAGGCAGCGTGGGATGCGTCGCGCTCCTTCTCCTCGCTCACGCGCGTCCGCAGCAGCCGCGCCACGGACGCCCAGGTGCAGCCGGACGGCCGGGGCAGCTGCCGCAGCCGGGGCGTGGCGGCGCTGCTGTCGGCGCGGCGCGCTGCGGCCGTGGAGCGGCTGTGCGCCGTGCTGCGCTGCGAGCGCGCCGCGGCGGAGGCGGGCGAGGCGCCCGGCGGCAGCGGCTGCGGCCTGTGGGAGCTGGAGTACCAGGAGCGGTGCATCATGGCGCTTGAGGTGGCGCGGCTGGCGCCGCCGCCGGCTGGCGGCGACGGCGGCGGCGGCGGCGGGAAGCGCCGCCGCGGTGGCGAAGGCGCCGACGGCGATAGCGAGGGAGAGGTTGGCAGCGGCGGCAGCGGCGGCGAAGGCGCCGCTACCCTGGCCCTGCGCTGCCTGGGCCATGTAGTGCCCTCGGCCGCCGCGAGCCGCACTGGCGGCGCCGTCACCGTGCCTGCCGCCGGCGAGGCACCGGTGCCGCCGCCGCCGCCGTCGGCGGCCGCTAACCTTGGCGACGCGGCCGCCGCCGCCGGCGAGCGCGGCTATGCCATGTGGTACACGGGCTCCCTTGTGTCGTACCAGCCCGCCCACCTGATGGTGCCAAGCGCCACCTTCGTGCCGCCGCCGCCGCCACCGTCGTCGGGCGCCGGGCCGCGCGCCGCCGCGGCCGCGGCCGCCGTCAAGGCGCGGCGGCTGACGCCGCAGCAGCCGGAGTCCGGCGTGCCGCCGGAGCCCAACCCCACGCTCGAGTACTTCAACGCCGCGGTCGACTACGCAGCCTCGCTCGTATCCCGCCGTCACCGCCTCACACCAGCCGAGCGCCGGTTGCAGTCGCCGCCGCCAGGCTCCGTCAGCGGCGCCGTGCTGACGCCGGCGGCGGCGCTGCAGCTGGAGGAGATGCTGGCGGACTGGCCCGCGCCCAACGGTGCCGCCGTCGGCGGCGCAGGCGCCGCCGCGGCGGCGGCGCAGCCGCGCCTCGAGTACGCGCCAGCGGAGGCGCTCGATTGGGCGCTGCGGCTGCGGCCGTCGGCCGACTCGTTCGGCGGCCCGCAGCCGGAGGGCCCCGAGCGGCTCGGCCAGGCGGAGGCGCTGCAGGTGGGGGCGATGGCGGCGCAGGCGCTCAAGGCGCTCAAGGCCCGGGGCACAGCCGAGGCGGCGAAGGCGACGGCGGCGAAGAAGAAGGACGCACGGCGCCGCAGCGCGCCCACGCCGTACGCGCCGACGGCGCTGCGGCGGATGATGGCGAGGGCGCGGCACGCGGCGGCGGTGCCGCCGCTGGGCCGCCGGGGGCGCGAGGACGTGGCTCCGGCAGCGGAGGCGCCGCGTGTGCTGCTCCAGTCTGCGGCTCTGTACGCGGAGGAGGAGGGCGAGGAGGGCGAGCAGGGCGAGGAGGAGGAAGCTGGGCCGCAGGCGGGCGACAGCATGCCGGCCCGAGCGCCCGAGCGGCTGCCGCCGCCGCAGCCGCTGTCGCAGCCGCAGCCGCAGGAGGCCGCTCGGGGGCCGCAGCGGCGGCTGTCGGGCCCTGCGGCGCTCGCGCGGCCTGCCGTCAAGCCGGCCGCTCGAGGGCACGCAGAGGGCTTCTAGCATGGCGATGGCGGGTGGGGACGCGGCGGCGTTAGGAGCCTTGGGAGGGGTGCCAAGGGGGAGCCTGTCGGTTGGTGGGCCGGAGGAGGCGTGCACGGCTCCTGTGCAGGTGGGCGGGGGGTGGCGTTGGGATTGTGGTGCGGCGTGGTGCAGTTGGTGCCCTTGATGAGCTGGTGGGCGTCGTGGGCTGCCCGACTGACTGTCTGGAGTGTCTTCAGGACCCGGCAGGGGAATGGGGCACAAGTGCGGTGTGAAGTGACGCGACGGTGCAAGCCCTGACGCCCGAGTCCCTGTTAATGGGCTCCTAGTATTCTAGGACCACGTTATGCTTTTGCGGCCTTGCATAGCAGCGCGTCGAGGTCCCACCCTGAGACGCGGAACACTGGCGGTCGGTGCGCGTGGGTGCATGTAACGTGTTCGGGCAGATTATCCTAGGATGTTCTCTTACACGCAACAGTGCACAGGTGTTGGTGCCACTCGGCCGTGGCAGCAAGGAGACGCTGCCCTAGCGTCCTGGGTCGGGCAGGGCAGCACTCTGAAGCACAGCAGCAGCAAGGGCTAGGGGGCTGCCACCTGCCCCGGTGCTTTGGAGGTGAATCGAGAGAACACGTCGTCACAGCCGGACAGAGTGCGTCAGCAGTTGTACCAGTTTTACTGCTGGCATCACGGCGTACAATGTGAATGACGCACCTGTGAACACAGAACTCAACGGGCCGGTGGTCTTGGCACTCGGGTGGGCCCAACCCTCGCAGCTCCGCACTCGTTGCCGTCGTGTCAGGGCTCCCGCATGGCGCGTTGAGGTGCTAGCTGGTCCCCGCACACAGAGATGCGGCGTTGACCTGCACCACAAAGACGCGACAACACGCAAGGGGGGCTGGGGGTGGGGAAGCGTGGGGGCGGGCGTGGGGCCGGGTTCATGCAGCATAGTCACATCTTGCACCCAAGCTGTCTAGGTACTGCTTTAACTGATTAGCAGGGCAAGAACATCGCTGAAGTCTAGCTCCCCTCACGTGAATTGAGCTTCCAATCCGGCAACTTGGCACGGAATGCATTCGCCGGAACCGCGGCTTCAGCAACTTTCGACGTTTGAAGCGGGTTTCGCCGACCCAAAGTAGAGCTACAACGATGGTGCGCAGTGGTGGCCGTACTGGTCATAGCGCCGCTGGCGCACAGCCCTCGCCGCTCGCTGCGGTGGCGACAACGCTCGAGCGTATGGCAGCGCAACCAGCGGGCCGCATGTCGGCGGCCGCAGCCGAGCAGCTCAACACGTGGGCTAACCAAATTGGTATGCTGCGGCAGCAGGCGTCGGCGCTGGAGGCGGGTCACCCGGCGCTAGCCCCCCGCTTCTTCGCGGCGGTGGTCTCAGCGCATGGCTGGGCGCTGCGCAGCCTGGTGGACATGGCGGCAGCTGAAGAAGACAAGCCGGAGTGGGACCGCGGCGCCTGTGCAGCACTGTTTGGCCTGACGCGGGGCCTACTGCCTGACACTGAAATCCACGGCGTCCACTTTGCCGCCGACAGCACCATCCCGCACCGCTGTGAGCGCGCACTGCTGAGCGGCGACCTCCTGGCCGCCTCGGCCCGCTTCTTTGCAGCCCTGAGCCGGCTGCAGCCGCCGGTGCCTGTGGATGGGCAGGCGCTGCAGCGGCAGCGCAGGCAGGCGCTGCAGCAGTGCGAGGAGCTTCACAATCAGCTCTTCGGCATACGGTACGCCCCCTCCGCCTCGTCCAAAATCGCATGAGCATGCTCCCGCACCGTTTAAAAGTGGTCTCAGCATACCGGCATGCCGCAATGCCGGTTGAAGCAAGGCCGCTCGTGCTTCTGCCAACGTGCAGGCGGCTGGTCGGGACCTGCACTGCGCACCCGCCGCTCTTTGCCGAGCTGCTGTCCCGCCTACAGTCCAGCGCCCTGCTGGAGCACATGGCGGGGGCGCTGCTGGCGATGAGGCAGCGGGCAGCGGCTATACTCGCGGCCCTGCCGTCGGTTGCCGGGGGCGGTGCCCAGGTGGCTCAGCCCTCATCGGCGGTGCTCGTGGAGGCGGCCCTCAAATGTGACGTGCTGGCCAGCCACATGACGACGCCGCTCATCACGAGCATCGTGCCCGTCGGCGCGGTCCAGTCGCGGCCCTTCCCGGCGACCCTCGCCGACCTGCGCGCGACGCAGCGAGGCCTGGAGCTGGAGGCGCTGCTGCCGCAGGTGGGGCTTGCTCGGCAGCATGGGCGGCGGCTGGCGATGTGGGTCGGCGGTAGGGGTTGGGTTGCACAGGCACCGAAGGGGCACTGGAGGGGGCATGTACTGACAAGACGATGTGCTGCGCTGCGGAGGGAGAGGGCCCCGTGTTGGAGCATTGGACCCCAGCCCATCCTCCTGTTCCCATCCTCCGCAGGTACGGCGGCTGCTGTCCGGCAGGCGGCTGCAGTTCTGGCTGGCGGCCACGCTGGCGGCTGAGACGGCGGAAGCGGGTGGCGGCGAGGGCGCGGCACCGCATGGCCTGCCGCGGCGATTGCTGCTGCCGCCGCGACAGCAGCCGGCGGCGGTGGGCTCCGCTGCTTCTGTGTCGCACGGCGAAGCGCTCCGAACGGCGGCGCTCGTCTGGCACGCAACGGCTTCCGGCCCTCATACACCGGTCCTGGCGCAGCCGCCGACGGGCTTCGAGTATGCGCCGCCTCTCCCGCGACCCGCCTCCGCGCCCATGTTCACGGCGCCGCAAGTGTTCGACACGATGCTCGGCGCGCTGCGGACGGCTGCAGGGCCGCCTGGCGGCGACGCGCTCATACCATATACATATCTTGTGAACGGCGTGCCGCTGCTGGTGCGGCTGGCCATGGAGATGCGGCCCCAAGCGGCGGCGGCCCGGCTGCCTGAGCTATGGGGTGTCGTGTGTCGCGTTCTGGCTCTTTGTGACAACAGCACTAGTGACTTTGAAGTGGACGTCATCCGCAAGGTGGGCCTACTGCTGATGCTGGAGGTCCCGGAGCCGCCGGCGCTGTCGGCTGGCGGTTCGGGGCTGGCCGGTGAAGCGGCGGCCGAGGCCAGCGCCGCCGCCGGCTGCCCGCCCAGCGTGCGTCACGCACTGGAGGCCGGCTTCGTGCCCGCGGTGGAGGCGCTGCTGCGGCGCCTGGTGGAAAAGCGCACGCCTGTGACCGCTAGCGTCTGCCTCTTCGCCATCAACGCGCTGCTGCGCTGTTCGGGCGTGTGGCCGGCGCTGCTGGCGCGGGCGCCGGCGCGGCAGGTGGCGGCGCTTATCGCCACGCTGCGCAAGGTGGTGGACACGGGGCTGGGCGGTGGGGCGCCCGACGGCATTTGGAGCGCCGGCGAGCTGCACCTATGGAGCAAGAGCGACACCGATGCCAAGGTGATTGGCGCATTCTACCTGGCGGCGCTGCTGGAGCAGGCGGCGCTGTGCGTGCTGCCTCCGCCGACACCAACGCCGTCGCCGGAGGCTGCCGCGTCACCCCTTCGCATCAACAACAGCACCATCGAGCGGCGCACGTCCGCAGCTCTGCGCCCGGAGTGGCTGCAGCGCGCCGCCGGAGGCTGGCCGGCACCCGGCACGCCCGCCGCGACCCAGGCGGCGGAGCTGGCGTCCTTTGCGCTCGCGCAATGGCTCGACGTGCTTGGGCCACGCACTCTGCTCCCGGCCATCTGGGCCCTGGCGGCGGTGCAGCAGTGGGCGCTGGCGGATCGGGCGGCGGCTGCCGACGCCGACACGAGCACGGCCGCTGCCTTCCCCACACCCGCCGGCGCAGCGCGTGCGGCCATGGTGTGGGGCACCACATGCAGCAAGCGCCTGGACCTGCCTGGCTCGGCCACCGCGGCTGTGGGCCAGGCAGCATGGCGCATGCGGGCCGCCGGGGAGGCCGCCGGCGGGGCCACAGCGGAGGACGGCCCGTTTGTGATGAACGCCTGGCTGCAGTGCCTGGACCAGCTGGAGCTGCTGGCGGTGCTGCGCCCCAGGGAGCTGGCCGAACACATCGCCCTGCCGGCTGCGGCGCCGCAGCGGCAGCCCGGCGCCGCTGCCGGCAGCCGGTGGTGGCGCGTCGTCCTGGACGACCGTGTGGAGGCGCTGCTCCGGCGGCACGGCCGGAGCGAGCTGCTGGCGGCGCTGCGGGAGCTGGCGGCGCTAGGCGGCGACGCCGACGGCAGTGGCGAGCCGTCAGCGGCGGCCGGCGGTGGCAGCGCCCTCACCGTGCTGCGGCAGCTGGTGTTCAGC
>BDDC01001468.1:8087-21206 GCA_001662425.1 Chlamydomonas sphaeroides
CACGCCTTCCCCTCACCCACACACACCCTGCATCTCCTCCTCGACCCCCTCCCCCCTCCCCTCTCAGTCACGCTACCTGGACGCGCTGCTAGCCTCCGGCTGGGCGCTGCGGCCCGAGGAGGAGGCGCTCCTGGGCTGGGCACAGGGGGCGCCCTCGGGCCAGGCAGCGGGCCGCGGCGGCGGCGGCGGCATCCGGCTGCGGGCGCGCTACTCAGAGGCCAGCGGCCAGGCGGGGCTCTACCGCAAGGCCACGGCCTTTGAGGCGCTGGTGCGGCGGCGTGGCGGCGCGTTGGGCTGAGGGAGCGGGGCAGGAGGCAGGGCAGGGGTGCGGACCGGCCCTGGGGGCGCCTGGACGGGAGGCGGCGCTGCTGCCACGACGCGCTTGCCTGGGCCGCCATCATCATTTGTTTGGGACAGCGTTTGGCGACGCCCGGCCCCCAGCACTACGCTGGGACAGCTAGACACGTTGGGGCCCCCTTAACCACGAAACCCACACGAACCCTGAACCCCAACCCTGCCCCCGCCCCCGCCTGTCCCAGCTGGGCCAGCTGTCGCTGGACGACCCGGCCCGGCTGCAGGAGCTGCTGGGGGCGCTGGAGCCGGCCATGGCCGCGGTAGACGCGGGCCAGGAGGAGGAGCAGGGGCGGGGCGGGCGGCAGGGGCGGAGGGGCGCGGGGGCGCGGTAGGCGCGTACATGTCTCGTGAACGGCAGCAAGGCTGGCCGGCGGCCAGTTGGGTGGCGTTGGGGCACCTGGCCCTGAGGCAGGCAGCGGCTGGCCTGCACCTGGCTCTGAGGCAGGAAGCAGCTGGCCTGCAAGCAGCTGTGCCCTTTAGGGGGGTGCCGCTGGATGCACGCTCGCTGGACCAGGCTCACCAGGAGAGCGCGGGGCGGTGACGCTGCTGCGCCGGTATCTAGCCAGCAGCTGCGGGCTGGTGGGCGCTAAAGGCGCCGAGGCAGCACACATGGCTCGCGGCGCCACGGCCGCCGAAGATAGGTACCAGCCAGGCGCCTGTTACACTGCACTCTGATGCGCTGCCTTGCTCTCCTCCTGCGCCGCCCCGAGCGCCGCACCAGCTGCGCGCATCAGCGCCAGCCCCGGCCATCCGCCACTACGGCCCCCTCACACGAGGCACAGCCGCCCGCAGCCCCCGGCCCGCAGCCCCGCCGCCAGCCACAGCCGCCTCGACCGGCCGCGAGCCGGCCGCCGTATGCGGCCATGTCCCGCCCCCCGCTCGCGCCCACCTGCCCGGCCTCGCGCGGCCTCGCGCCCGCCGCATGCTCCCCTGCCTACCGCTTACTGCGGAACAGCGGCAGCAGCGGCACGTCCTCCACGTAGCCGTTGCGCCAGCGGTAGCGCGGCCCGATGAGCCAGCACGCCGCCGCGCCGCCCACCAGGCCTCCCAGGTGCGACCTGCGTGAGAAGGGGGCGGAACGCTGGTTCGGCATAGGGAGGCCGATGCGGATGCAAAGCGCCGGGCCAGGACGCGTGCGGGTCAGAGGTCGAGAGAGGCAGCAGCGCGAGAGTGCGCTCAGGGGCCTGCCTCAGCTCCGCGATGCCACGCTCTGGTAGCACCCGGACGTCGGGGTGCTCCGGGGTGCTGGCCGCCTCACGGCACCGCCGCCCCCGTCCTCCCTCCCGTCCTCCCTCCCGTCCTCCCTCCGTCCTCCCTCCCTCCCCTCCTCCCTCCCGTCCTCCCTCCCGTCCTCCCTCCCGTCCTCCTTCCATCCTTTCCTTCTCCCCCGCCCGCCCCGCCCCACCAGTGCGCCACGCCGCCGCCCGTGAGCAACCACAGCAGCACGTTCAAGCCCACGATCTGGGGGCGGGGGTGGGTGCAAGTGGCGGGACGGGCCGAGCAAACTCTGGGATGGGAGCGAGCGAGCGCATGCGGGGCGGGGCGGCGCCGGCCGCCAGGCGCTGCAGCCGGCGCCAGCAGAAGGCGGGCATGGGGTGCGGCGGTGTGTGCACGCGGGCCAGCCGGCGGGGCTCCGCCGCCAGAGGCGGGGCGGCGTGACCCTACCCGCCGCCGCTCCTGGCCGCCGGTCCTCTGCCCGCCGCCACTACGGCATCCTCGCTGCTCCCGCCGCCACGGCCCCCCTCCCCGGCCCCCCGCAGGCCGCCCCACCTGCGCCACCCAGCGCTGCTCGTCCAGCCCCCAGCCCGTGTAGTGGCGGTTGCGGACCCGGTACAGCACGTAGGCAGCGAACAGGCCGCTGATGCCGCCTGGGGCAGGGGCAGGCCGGGCAGGGCAGCAATGAGCGGGCAGGGCGCGGGCGGGGGCCCGAGGTGAGGCGGCGGTAGGGCAGAGCCGTCGCGAGGGGCACGGCCCTCTGGCGTGGAAGCGCGCGCGCGTATGACAGTACCGTACGCTTTGCCCGTGCCCCCTCGCGTCACCCCCATCCGCCCCCGCGCCGCCGCACCCGATGCGCCCAGCGACGCCACGCCGAAGGAGCCCAGGAAGTACTGCGATGCGCCGCCCGCCAGCACGGCGGCGGTGTAGATGGCTGCGAAGCGGCCCCGCCCCACTGCGCTCTCCAGCTGCGGCCCCAGCCAGTGCAGCGCCAGCATGTTGCACTGGCGGCGGGAGGGATCGCAGGCAAGGGGTCGGGTTGAAGGTGGGAACTGGGCTGTCAGGGCAGCTTCCGAGGGGTGCGGGGAACAGCGGCCAACCGGTTCACAGACGCCGGCTCCCCACGGCGCGTCCCCTTCCTGCCGTGTGCACCCCCCTCGCCCCCGCCCCCGCCCCCCGTGGCGCTGCCGCCTGGCGCACCAGCAGGTGGATGGATGGGCCGGCTCGCCCCCGTGTATCCCCTGCCTGTCCTCCCCCTCCCCCTCCCCCTACCCCTGGCCCCGCTGCCCCCTGGCACCACCCCCTGCCGCACCAGCAGATGTATGGGGTCGGTGTGCAGGAAGCCCGCGGTGAGCAGGCGGTGCCACTCGCCCTTGGCCACCAGGTAGGGCACCACTGGGGCAGACGGCGGGGGGCCGGGCCCGGGGTGAGAGGGGTGGAGGGTGGAGGGCACAGGGGATGGCCGGACGATGGAGGGCGCGGCCCCGGCCGCGGGCCGCACGCGAGCGGGCGCGGCAGCGGCTCACGTGCGTACTGCGCGGCCACGCCGCGGTCCATCTTGGCCACGATGAAGGTCGCGAGGTTGAGTGACAGCAGCAGGTTGGTCACTGCGACAGTGGGCCCGGGGGGTTTGGGCGGGCTGGGCAGCGGGAAGGGTGGGCTGCCGGGGGCAGGCTTTCGTGCGGAGGCTGCTGCCTCATGGACCCCCCCCCACCGCACCCCGCACGTCCCTGTTGCCTGTGTGCCGCCCCACCACGCACCTTGGCGGGTAGGGTCGCGGAAGTCGTTCATGGATGGCATCCAGGACAAGTGGCGGACGCCGCTGGCCGCCCCGAGTCCGAGCGGGGAACTCGGAGTTGCGCGGGTATTGCTGCTCGGCACGCTGAGGCCGAGACCACCCACCGCGCCACTGGAACCGCGACGAGACGCGAGCAGCGGTGTCGCAGCGATCCAGGCGCTCGTAAAATCCGGCGATAGCGTCGAGTTGCCGCTCGTGCTGGGAGCGGCATCTTCGGCATCACCTGCATTCTTCAAAGGCAAGGACGCCCCGCAGCTGCCCAGTCCATGCCAAGTGCGCGATGGTAGTGCTCGACCCAGCGACACCAGTTGCCAGCTCCGTCTTCCGGCAGCGGCCATCTGGATGGTTGGACCCCGTGTAGCTATGAGCTATGTAGGTATGATACGCTTTGAGGACCAGTGGAAGGGACGGTGGGGGTGCGGGCATGTATGGCTTGCGCATGCGTATTAGTTAGTAGCGGGTATGACACGGGGCCCGCCTGATTCATCCCGTTCTCGCCCACGCGGCAGCCTGGCTGGTGCTTGACACCTTCCTCAGTTGCATTAGAGCAGAACACATAGTACTGCAGGCAGAGCTCGGGGGAAGGGCAGCTACACAGTGGCTGGAGATGGGATTGGATTGGATGGGGGGAACACGAAAGGGGACAGCCGCGTGCCGGGTTATGCGGGGTCGCTGTTTGCCCAACACGGACCATTACTCTCCATCAAGACTGTAAAGCATCAGGTCATACGTAGTTAGGTGGTGACCGATGCAGCGCGCAGCGCGCCTGTCCGGCGGCCTTTGCGGGTCGCTCGCGCAGCGCTGGGCCGCTCTCAGTGGCTCTAGCCTGTCTGGAGTCTCCGATGCGCTTGCAAGTAGTGAGCGCGGCTACGCGTCGTCGGCGCAACCCGGTGATGGGCCCGAAATCGACTTCGGTGAGCCCAGCCGACACCAAGCAAGCTCCTGTCCACATAACTTGGCCCACGAAATCGGGCGGGCCCCGGCTCAATCCGCCAGGACACATCCAAACCCAACACGACACCCCGCCTGTGGCACCGCAGGCTTCCGCCAGGTCCCGCGCGAGGCCAAGGTCGGGCTCGTTGGCCAGGTCTTCAGCAGCGTGGCCTCCTCGTATGATATCATGAACGACCTCATGAGCGGCGGCCTGCACCGCCTGTGGAAGGACAGGTGCGGCCGGGGCAGCGCCGACAGCGGGGGCACGCCGAGAGACCCCGCGACGAGCCCGGGTCCAGCCCGCTCTCATATCCCCGCCTGCGCAGCCCCACGCTGCCTTCGCTCCTGCTCCCATCTCCTCCCCCTGCGCCACCCCCGGCTCATGCTGTGCCGCGAGCCCGGTCCCATGTACCTTATTCACGGTTTTTCCCAACCAGATTGCTCCCCTCGCATTCCTTGCACCCTCAGGCTGGTGGAGTCGCTGCGGCCCTTCCCTGGACAGGAGCACCTTGACGTCGCGGGGGGCACAGGCGACGTGGCTTTCCGGGTGCTGCGCGCCGTGCGGGCCGCTGAGGCGGAGGAGCGCCTCGCGGCGGCCACCGCCAGCAAGCCCAGCGCTGGCGGCCCACGCCGGCCGCCGCCGACCGCGAACGCGGCAGGGCCGGGGCCCGGCTCTGCCTCGGCGGCCTCCGGCCCCGCTTCCTCGAGCGCACCCGGCGCCTCGTCGTCGTTCCCGCCGCTGACGCCGGGGCGGGTGGTAGTGTGCGACATCAACCCAGACATGCTGGCGGTGGGGCGGCAAAAGGCGGCGGCCGCCAGCGACCTGGCAGGTACGCCGCGCCCCCGGGGGCTGCGCGGGGCCTGACAAGGCGGCAGTGTTGGATGCGGCTTGAGGGCCTCATGCGGCGCGGGTCCAGATAACCAGCTGGGCGCTACGGCTGTTGCGGCATGCAAGCGGGGGCACAGTACGTGCCTGCGTACCCCGGGTTGCGACGCGTGCACACCCATGCCTGCGTACCCCGGGTTGCGAAGAGACCATGTGCGCGGGTGGGGTGTCAGCTGGCGAGACGGCATGCGGCGCTGCCTGGTTGCCCGCTCGCTCCCGACCTGGCGCCCGGGGCCGGCGCCGCAGGCGACACGGGGCTGTCGTTCGTGGAGGGCAACGCAGAGGTGCTCCCCTTCGAGGACGCCTCCTTTGACTCCTACACCATCGCCTTTGGCATCCGCAACGTCACGGACCGGCCCGCGGCGCTGCGGGAGGCGCTGCGCGTGCTCAAGCCGGGCGGCAGGTGCGCTGCCAGGGCCGCAATCCGCTGCCAGGGCCGCAATGCGCTGCCAGGGCCGCAATTCGCTGCCAGGGCCGCAATGCGCTGCCAGGGCCGCAATGCGCTGCCAGGGCCGCAATGCGCTGCCAGGGCCGCAATGCGCTGCCAGGGCCGCAATCCGCTGCCAGGGCCACAATGCGCTGCCAGGGCCGCAATCCGCTGCCAGGGCCGCAATGCGCTGCCAGGGCCGCAATCCGCTGCCAGGGCCGCAATCCGCTGCCAGGGCCGCAATGCGCTGCCAGGGCCGCAATGCGCTGCCAGGGCCGCAATGCGCTGCCAGGGCCGCAATCCGCCGCCAGGGCCGCAATGCACTGCCAGGGCCGCAATGCGCTGCCAGGGCCGCAATGCGCTGCCAGGGCCGCTATGCGCTGCCAGGGCCGCAATCCGCTGCCAGGGCCGCAGTCCGCTCGCCGCCTGCGGCAGGGGCAAGCGGGGGGGGGCATCGCCAGCGTCCCCTCTGCACGCCCCGCTTGTACTCGCGCACACGCAGTCCCCCCTGCTCGGCATCACTC
The DNA here is from genome assembly GCA_001662425.1 of Chlamydomonas sphaeroides. Lineage (NCBI taxonomy): Eukaryota > Viridiplantae > Chlorophyta > Chlorophyceae > Chlamydomonadales > Chlamydomonadaceae > Chlamydomonas > Chlamydomonas sphaeroides. Next base: position 14,225 of record BDDC01001468.1, read on the forward strand.
CCGCGCCCCACACGGAGCTGCTGCGTCCCTGCCCCGGGACATCTTGGCCACCGCCACGGCATGTGCCTCCCGTCGTGCGCCCACACCGCCCGTGCGTCGCCGCCCTCCCTTCGGCCCCCGCTGTGGCCCGGCCCACAGGTTCCTGTGCCTGGAGTTCTCGGCCGTGACGCAGCCCGGCCTGCGCGAGCTGTACGACGCCTACTCCTTCGCCGTCATCCCCGCCATCGGGGGCGTGGTAGCGGGCGACGCCGCCTCGTACCAGTACCTGGTGGAGAGCATACGCAAATTCCCCGACCAGGTGCGGCCCCTATGGGGGAGAGGGGGCGTGAGGTGGCGAGCAGAGGGGGCAGCGGCGGGCGGTTGCCCTGGCAGGACCGAGACGGCGGAGGCGGGGCGGAGAAGGCGGCATCTTCACGACAGGGATGAGGGCCGCCGGTCGGGGCAGGCGGCGCCCGTTCTGAGGTCGGGACATAGGGCCACGGTGTGGGGCCATGGCGTGGGGCTGGGGGCTTGCACAGGCCTCGCTATGGAACATGCCGTTGGCCACCGGCCCGCTGGCCGCCGCTGGCGTCCATCCGTAGGATCGGGGCGTCGCGCGCCCGGCGTGTCCTGACGGCCGCAACCCCTCGCCCGCGCCGCTCCTGCGGTTGTGGCTGGCCCCGCAGGAGACGTTCGCGCGGATGATCGAGGAGGCGGGCTTCCGGGCGGTCACGTACGAGAACCTCACGGCCGGCGTGGTGGCGCTGCACAGCGGCTTCAAGGTGTGAGGCGTGAGGCGGCGGCGGCCGCGATTGGAGGACGTCTTCATGGAGCTGTGGCGGCCAGCGACACCCTGGTGCCCTGGCGCACACGGGGTGACGTCGACGAGGAGGTGGAGGAGGAGCAGGAGGTGGTGGAGGAGCAGAAGGTGGAGGAGGAGGGGCAGAGGTGGGGGGGGCCTCCGACAGCGCCAGGCACCTGGCACAGCAGCGCCGGCAGCGCCAGGCGCCTGGCTCAAGTGGTGTAGGTGGCTCCATGCCCTGGATGCGCGAGGGGGCGCGTAGTGAGATAGAGCCGCGGATGGCGGGGGGCGCGGCGCAGGGGGGGGGGTGTCGCGACCTGTAAGGCGTCTCAACGTCTCTAGGGTCGGGCCCCTGCGGGTGCGCCGCTACGCGCCCCGCTGGGCATACGCCGGCGCGCTGCGCTGTGCTGTGGGCGTGCCTGTGGCACTGGTGCCCGGGTGGTGGTATCGGGAGCGGTGCGGGCGTCTGCGAGGGCCTCCGCGTGCTGCGCGTGGCCAGGTCCTACATACATGGATAGGTGCCAGTTTCGCGACACTGGCGCGTAACCATGGGCCTACTTCACTGGAATCGGTACACCCTTCAGCAATGTATTCTCGGTTAGATGTAAACCCCGACAGCTATGTTTGACGAAGTGCGGCTCGGACCTAATCACATGCCGAAGCCACCGCACTGGAGCGCAACCCGCATGGACCGCCTGTATGCTTTGAAGTTAGCACTGCTGCTGGTGATATCCGGTCAACTCACGCTGGGCACAGGGGAGGTCGATTGTCGCAACGCTGAGTACTGCAGCGTCGGCAAGATTGTAGGCTACATAGGGCCCGTAGATTCAAGTTCACAGCTGAAACTGGCGCTGGAACGCACGCACTGGCGGAAGGAGATGTAAGCCGGACCACGAGCCGAACCGCGCCGCGGCGCGCACGCGGATCACTGTGACCGGCTATGCATAGCTGGCATGGACGTTTCAGGCAGGCCAACCTCACCTCGTCGGTCCTAAAACATACCGTTCTGCGTGCCACTGACACGGCTGATGCATGCCACATGTGGCTTGCACGCAATATAACGTTTGCGGAGGACCGCGTCGCGGTGGCCGCCCATTTGGTCGACCAGTTGAAGCGAGCGGGCTATGGGCATGTCCTACCCTTGATGGAACGGCCCGAGACCTGCCGGGTGAGGGACCCTTGCAACGTGTGCTGGCTGGTTGGCTCTTCCTTGATGGAGCTCCCCATTCCTGTCGCAGGAGCTGGCCGAGGTGCTCCGGATGCCGCACCACGCGGAGCCAGGTGAGATGAGAAGCCACATTGGCCCGTGAAGGACCTAGAAGCACGCGCCGCGCATGGGATGCAAAGACAGCTGCGCCGCGCCGCGCCGCGCCTCAGCAACGCAGACTCTGGCCGTATCATGATGGTGCAACATGGGCCCCTCCCCGCCCCCAGCCATGTCATGTGGCTGGTACCGGCTGAGCAACGGCACAAGGTGGGCGCTGCAGGGGCCGGGCAGGGCGCGGGCGATGCCACGCGCCAGCGGCGGGCGGGTCAGGTGGCTGCCTTGGCGTGGCCCCGCCCCCACTGACCGGTGCAGCTTGCCGCGGTCCGCCACCAACCGCACGCTCCCCATTTGAGCAGTCCCATGCATGCCCTATCCCACCCAACTCCGCAAATTATTGCACACGCCCAATGCGCACCCCATTCCTGCCCGCTGCCCACCTCAGCGGCCACGTCTACCCCTCGGGCTTTGAGTACATGGCGCACCGAGTCCACGTGCCGGGCTGGTGGAAAAAGTACTTCACCACGGGTGCGGCCTGTTGATGCCGGAGGGAGGGAGGGCGGGGACGGCAGCGTGACCTCACGCAAGCGGGGCGGTGCTGCCAGGTCGGCTCCTGGTCTCTGCTGTGCCCCTCAGGCGACGGCCCGCGCCTGGTTGGTACCGCGCTTGGTCGGACCGCGTGCCGCACCTGGGCTGGGTTCGCTCGACAGTCTTGCCCCTTCATTGCACATCGCTCAAACCCGGGGCACCAAGTGGCAGCGCTGCGCATTCCCGGCACGTACGTGCGCCCTTGCCGTACCGGTACCCCGATGCGCGAGGCGTCGGCCTGCGCGTGGTGCCGTGGGTGGACCGAGGCCGGTGTGCCCTGCTGGGCAGACAGCATGTGCTCAGCATTTGCAGCAGACAGCGAGCAGTGCATTACCGCTTGGCGGCTGCTCCTGCCCTCAACCCATACCCAGCCAAGCGCCCGCCACGGTCGGGAGTACATGCAGCCCCTTTGACAAGACACGCACATCCTCCCGCTGCGATCCTGCCCGTCCACCCCCCGCAGCCCGGGCCGTGGTGCTGGGGTACAACGTCATGGTGGTGAGCGGCGGGGTGGTGGGGCGGTGGCGGCGGTGTGGCGGGGCGGTATGGGGTGGTGGTGCCGGGGTGTTGTGCTGGGGTGGTGCCCGGGTGGCGGCGCCGGGGTGGTGGCGGGGTGTTGGTGGGACAGTGCTGGGGTGGTGGAGGGCGGGGCTTGGGGCCTTTGTGCTGCGGTGGCCATAACGGCTGAGCTCGGTTGCTGGCGTGCCGCTGGGGACCGCGGCATGCGGCCTTCTAGGCGCTGTCGAGTTTCGGTAAGCTGCCTCTCAACAGCCCTCTGCCGTACACTCCCCGCTAGGTGGACTCTGATGTGATCCCCGTAGGCGACTGGTACGGCCTGGTCAAATCGCCGCCCATCAATGAATACGTCATGCTGAGTCAGGCCGAGGCCCCCACATATGCCAACGGCGGCTTCTCGTACATCCAGGTAGCGTGCGGCACTGTGTGCTGCTCTACTCATGATTGTGTACGCATATGACGTACGCATACCGCTTAACCTCCTGCGTTGTCTGTGCCAGTCTGAACTCTAATTAGATAAGCACCTGCTGCCGTATCACGACGCCGCCCACGCCCTTACAGAATGCGGCACCCAACGGCCCCGTGGCCTGGTCATTGTTCGAGATGGCGCATCGCGCAGGTGGGTAAGCGGTCAGGAGGGGGACCGATCAGAAGAGTGCGGAGGGGCGGGCCGTCAGGATAGTCGCAGGGCCGGTCAGCAGCGCGCGCATGGCGTCATGGGGCACGGGCCGGCCTAGAGCTGCTCTTGCTGGGCTTGACATTGCGCAGTGCCCAACTTCATGTGTTCCCCAGCAACAGCAGGCCCAACCTGACATGAGTGCGTACCTGGCCTTGCTGCGTGCCCCGCCCCGCCCCCGCGCCCGCTCCCGTGGCTGTCTGCAGTCCGGTGGGCCGAGAACCGGACCGCGCTGCGAGCCCTGTCCACCAACATCCCAGGCCGCGCCGAGGCGGAGGGGTTCCAGCAGGTAACGAAGCAGACGTGCATTCATGCCGGTCGCAGTGAACGAAGCGGGTCCCTAGCATAATCAGCCGGCGGTGCGGGAGCTAACTAACGGCCGGCCGGCCGGTCGGCAGGCTGCGGTGGTGGTGGTGGTGTGTGTGTTTGCGATGGGAGCTGCCGCCCCGGCCCTGCCCCGACCCCAAGCAGCAAGCAGCACGCAGCCGCGGTGCAGCATGTTGGATCGCCGCTGGGGCGAAATGGCCTGTGTCGTCCTAACCATGCGCCGGCGGAGCGGTGGGGTCCTGGGACTGGGGCGCACAGTGGCGGCTAGCTGCCATCCCAACACCAGCGCCCTGCCCGCACCATCCCTGCCCCGCAGATGGATCAAACGCTGCTGGGCGACGCCATCAATAGCTGCGCCGCGGGGCGGCCCGTGTTTACATCCACGCTGCACGAGATGAGCGACGATGCGCAGGGCTGGGCGAAGCTGGGCGGCAGGCAGGTGGGCGCGCGGGTGATCGGTCCGGAGGCGCGCATCGGCAGCCGAGCGGGGTTTGGAAGCGCGTCATCTCAAGGAGCCTGGATCAGCCGAAAGTGCCGAGGCCTACCAATGAGAGCCCACCGCCCCGCCCCCGACGCCTGCGCGGCTAGGCCCATAACGAGCGGCACGTGGCGCTTTTTCAAGGGAAGTGGTTCCTCAAGGTGCGTGGGCAGGGCGGGTGTGGGCCCGTGACATCAAAAGGAGCGAGAGAAGAAGGAAGCTGCCGCAACTGACAGGCGCGCGCCCGACGCACGTAACCGGGCTTGGCACCGGAAGCCTGGGCTCAGGGTTTCGCGCTCCCACCGGCGGCGAACACCGCACGGTTGCCCATTGTCCTTGACCGCCTGCCTACCTGCTACCGGTGCACAGAACCTGACCATCACCGACCCGGCCTCCAAGCGCATCTCCTGCGACGCCTACCCGGCCGCCGACGCCTGCCGCCAGCCCGTCGCCACCGTGGCGGTGCAGTATGCCATCCTCAACATGCCGCACTCGGGTGAGCACTCGGAGCCACGCCGCAGCATACCGAGACAGCTTCGCAGTAGCCCCGCATTCGTGAGCTGCCCGCAAGCAATAAGCCCACGGCTCGGCCTGCCGGCCCCACCCCACCCGAACTGATTCCTCCGTCCGCCCCACGCAGGCGGCACCTGGCCCCAGGAGCTGGGTGGCTACCTGTTCGGCCCGCCCGGGCCCTACACCAAGGCCTACCGCCAGGCGTTCACGGACCTGGGTGCGCGGTCGCTGGCGGGAGGCAATCGCTTGCTTTGGGGGCGCAATTGCAAGAACCCCGACAAGAACCCTGCTGCCCGCGCTGTAGGCATGCCTCTGTGGCCGGACCCCGAGGACCCGGCCATGGAAGCGGCCGCTAGAGCTGTCAAGCCTGAGCTGTTTGGATTGGTTGGCTACCGTAAGCACAGACGCGGCGGCGCGCCCCCATTTATGCATCGCAAGGCCTGGCCATATCAGCGAGGCTACGGGGTCCAACTTGCATCTTGCACCGCATTGCTGGTTGTGTTGCGCTGGCCAATTTACATACACTGGCCAATTTGCACTGGCCAATTTGCACTGGCCAATTTACATACACTGGCCAATTTAAATCCCCTGACCCTCCTCCCGCCACCAGCCATGCGGCCCAACAAGTTGAATGAAGCCTGGCTGGAAACCAACTGGTGGAACTACGGCAGGTCTGTACGGACGATGCCGTACACACTGCTCAGCACGACATGCATGGCCTGCTGCGCACGCCCATAGCCTCCTTGTGGTTGAGAAGGGGGGCCGTTAGGACGTTAGGGCCATCGCTACCCTGCGCGGCTGCCTTTCTGGGCCCCTGATGCATGGTTGGCTCCTCAGGCTCGGCACCTGGCACCGGCACCTGAACCCGCCATTCACGCAAGTGAGCCTCTGCTGGTGCCAGCGCTACCCCACGCGCTCTAGCATGCATGTATGCAGGGGGGCGTATGCCACGCAGGCACACGCAGGCGGGCAACGGCCCACATACAGGGAACGCGCTGTGTGCTGCCGGTTCCTGCAAGCGCAGGGCTGGGGCCATATCCACTCAGGCCTCGTGCCAGGATTGTTTTCTGATGTCTCCAAGCGCCTCGTGGCTATGCACACGGGGCACTTCAACTACGGCATCGGCGCCCGCGTCCACGGCGGCCCCGCCCACATCTTCTTTGCAACGGTGCGGTACTGCGCCTTGTGCGCCCTGTGCGGTCCAGCCGGAACGGCCGGACTACTGCTGGGCTGGGGAGGATTCCAGCGAGCCTGCATCCAATTATAGGATAGCAGGCCACACCAGCCAAACCCGAACCTTGAGCGCTGGGGCCCAGCGGGAACTGCCGGGCTAGGGACGATTCCCGCGTCCTAAGCCAGGCCACACAGGCCAACAGAGGGTGACGAACCGCCAGCTTCATCAACAAGTTTGTTGGGAGGATAGAGGGAGGAGGGAGGGAGGAGCTCCTTGGCCAGGTTAACCCTCCATTGCTCACGTCCCAAGCCAGGCCAATCATCCCGCCCCAGTACTTCATCCCATTCTGACGCGCGGCTCCGTCCCACCCGCCCGGCGCGCAGGAGGGTGCCGAGCATTCTCAGGTCCTGCTGTCACGCGGTGTGGTGGCGTATGCCCCCGGCGTGATCCACTACGGGCTCAGTAAGCCGTGGCGGCAGTGGCACGGGGCTGGGCTGGGCTAGCGCGTCGCATGCTGCCAGACACTACTCAACTGCCGGACGCAACATAGGAAGCGCTAGCTCGGGCTCCGCCCCTCTGGGTCGGCCCCCTACCTCTCTTGTCGCCGGCCCCTCCTTCAGGCCAGCAGCAGTACATCCGGGCGCTGGGTGAGCTGGCCAAGGTGG